>VDFB02360637.1:0-34599 GCA_007258455.2 Sequoia sempervirens | reverse complement strand
CTAATTCGATTGGTCTCTCACAGTCTCAGAAATGCTCAACATCGAAGAGATTGCGTTCTCCAATGGATATATGGCTCAAACCCTGATCACAGAGGAAAGCACAGAACAAACCTCAAAGGCAAAGTCAAAATAATCATGAATGAGTTTCTCATTGCCCAAAATGCCTTATATCCTCAAGAGGCACGAATTCCAAGAAGTGACGCCCTTTTCAAGTTTTAAATATTTTAAAATACATTTAAGTCATTTTCAATAGTTTTGACTAAAATACCTGGCGCCCACTTAATGTATAAATGATTTAATTTAAAATCACCTTTTTTATGAATATTTAAGTGATATAAAGTGATAAAGTCAATTTTGACTTTATAATAAGGTATTAAGTTAATTAATAACTTAAATCACTTAAATAAGCATAACTTCCTCGAAACTCCATATAAATCTGTGCCGTCAGAAGCTGTCAACTCCTGAACTGCCAAGGCTTGCAGTGAGCCAATCACTGAACTCTGGAAATGAGAACGACCAACCCCTCCCAAAAATACCACTGACCCTCTAACCATTCCAGTTAGCCCACAAGGGTCCAAGAAATAGGCTAACATCAGACTGTAACGGATTCAGAGCTGGGACATCATACCGGGCTCCCACCCCTGTCCCAAGCAAACCAAGCCGGGATAAGGAATACCGTCACCCTCCCTGCTGCATCCTTCTTGCCTGTGATCTTTCCCACTCACCATAATCTCGCCTCCCAAGATGATGTTCTTGAATCGTAATGGCCTGTGTATCAAAATCAATTTCCTCATCATCCGTAAGTGCAATCAATAAAGGATTTCACTTGTTGTCCTGTTCCTTTTGAGGCGACACAGGGAACACATTGTGAACTCATTCCAGCATCGAAGATTCATCCATAAGCCACTTCAATCATACATGTCCGAAGAACTCTAATCCATAGCACGCGGGCTAAGTTTTCGCCCTTCACTTAAGGGTGGACTGCCTATAAGGCTGTAGCATCAAATACACCAAATCATCGATCTCGAAAGATCGCTCCACTCTCCTCTGATCAACATATTGCTTTTGCTAATTTTGAGCTTTCTGAATATTCTCCCTGAGTGCTCTCATAATGTCCTGGTTCTCCTGCAATAGATCACCAGCACTAGGTACTCTACTGTCACTCAGCAATAAATCTAGAAAACTCGGAGCATCATATCCATATAACGCTCGGTAAGGTGTCATCTGAATGCTCATGTGATGAGTGGTATTGTAGCAATACTCACAAAGGTATAACCACTTCACCCATGCCTTCTGCTGCCCAGAACTGTAATTCCTCAAGTATCCCTCCACCCATTTATTGACTATCTCAGTTTGCCCATCTGTCTGTGGGTGGTACCTGGTGCTCGGAGTGAGCTCTGCCCTGCAAAGTTTGAATCACTCTTGCTAGAAGTTACTCAAAAACCTGCTATCTCTGTCATTGACTATGCTTCGAGGCAACCTGTGCAACCTGAATACCTCTCGGAAAAACAAGTCTGCCACCTGAGTAGCTGTGTGAGTTGTAGTGATTGGGAAGAAATGAGCATACTTCGTCAATCTATCTACTACCACAAAAATGCTGTCCTTCCCTTGAGCTTTCGGCAAACACGTAATGAAGTCCATCGACAAGCATTCCCACTTCCTCTCAGGAATAGGAAGCGGCTGGAGTAATCCTGTAGGGTATGTATGTTCTTGCTTGTTCTACTGACAAACAAGGCATTCCCTGACATACTGAAGAACAAATGACTTGAGACCTTTCCAAGAGAATCTCTCCCGTACCTGCCTGTAGGTCTTAAAGTAACCGGGATGTCCTGCCATTGGTGAATCATGAAATGATCTCAATACTCTGTCCCTCATCTCAGAACCTGGGACTAAAAATATCCTCCCTTTGTAAATGATTAGATCATCTACAAGTGAGTATCTGTCATCCTGTACTGTCCCATCCACTATGCTAGAAGCCCACAGGTTCTTAGCATACTCCGCTACTATCATGTGTCTCCAGTCCTCTGCGATCTGTGTAATGGAGCTCAAGTGTGGACGGCGAGATAATGCATTAGTAACCACATTTTGAGTACCTTTGACATAGGAGATGTCGCACCATAGGATCAGCTCGGCTTCGATCCATTTCGTCTTTCGCTCAAAACCCGCCGCCTGCAAGAAAAATGTTTCGCATCATTGTGATTGGTTTTAATGACCGAATTTACTACCAACCGCCAAGTATTGCCTACTTAGCTATGGCATGCATGATGGCCAACATTCTGTTGTGATACCGTAGCCCTGCCTCGTGACCTCTTAGCTTTACAAAGTCATAGGGTGTCAACCGTATGATGATCGCATCAATGTACCCTCACCACCGCATCACAAATGTAGCTCAACAGTGTTCCGCGCAGTCTCCCGTACGCCGCAACCGATGTAGTCATGAGAAGTTTAAACTTCTCAAAGCACACCTGTGCTAATGGTGTCCACACAAAGGCTCCCTTCTTAGTCAAATCAGTCAGTGGCGCTGCATGACGCGAGAATCCACTAATGAACCGACGGTAGAAAGCGCATAGACCTACAAACCTCCTAAGCTGTGTTAGAGTCTTAGGTGTAGGCCAATCTATGATAGCACGAACTTTCTCTGGATCCATACTGACTCCCTCACTGCTGATGATGTGACCCAGATATAAAAGTTCTCCCAATCCCAGTGCACACTTGGATTCCTTGGCGTACAAGGACTCCCTATCCAATATGCTCAATACTGCATCCAAGTGAACTATGTGTTCCTCCCAAGACCTGCTGTAAACCAGTATGTCGTCGAAGAACACCAAATTTTTTTTTCTCAAGTGAGGATGGGAAACCCTGTTCATTGTGGACTGAAATGTGGCTGGTGCGTTGGTTAAACCGAATGGGATAACCAAGAAGTCATAGTGTCCACAGTGGCATCGGAATGCGGTTTTCTCAATATCCTCCTCTCGGACTCTGATATGATGGTACCCAGTCCTCAAATCAATCTTCGAGAAATAGCAAGCTCCATGTAGCTCATCTATTAACTCATCAATCCGTGGAATAGGATACCTGTTCTTTATAGTCTTCCTGTTGAGCATCCTGTAGTCAATACACATCCTAAGTGTACTATCCTTTTTCTTCACCAAAACAACTGATGAAGCAAAGGGTGACTTACTCGGCCTAATGTGCCCCATAGCTAAAAGTTCCTTAATAGTTTTCTCAATCTCATCTTTTAAATGTTTGGGGTCCTGGTAAGGAGTGATCATGATCGGTTTCGTGCCCTCATCCAGCTCTATAATATGCTCAATACCTCTATCAGGAGGTCTACCTGGTGGGATAGCACTGAAGACCTTTGCATGTTTGATTCGGAGTGCCTGAATATCTGGATGATAAGTAGAGTCTTGCTGCTCCTTCTGTGAAGGCATTACCCTGCACTCTGCTGCCCAATCCACCATGTCATGCCGAATCAAACGTTCCATTCTCCTGAGTGAAATTTCTTTTACATTGCTGTCCTTGATGGCTTTGAGAACATGATTTGTGCCATCAACTCTGAATTTCATCTCCATGTCATGCAAATTGAGTGTGAACTCTCCTATCGCATGAAGCCACTTCATGCCGAGAACTATATCTGTTCCTCCCATGTTCACAACATAAAAGTCTGCCTTAAACTCAAAATTGTTGAGTTTCATTGGCAAATCCGGAATCATCGTCTCGCAGTTGAGAGTGTATCCATCTGCAACCTTCACTCGAATGCCTTCAAACTGCTGCGTTTGAATTCCCCTTTTCTCCACTAACCGTGAATCATTAAAGTTGTGGGTTGCACCTGTATCCAAAAGAGATATGACTCTTTGACTCGCTAAGATCCCACGGAGTCTGAAAGATCCCTCTCTCTGCATGCTGGACATATGAGCCTCCTGTAGCTCACTCTCTACCTCAATTTCTGCCTCATTTTCTGATTTTTCTTCATCTGTGTCATTGATAGCAGCTTGCTGGTCTGAAAAATCAGTCAATGTTTCTCCCTCATAAAACCATTCCATGTGCTTGTTTTGCCCTTTAGGCTTGAGGGGACAGTCATGATTGAAGTCAAAAGGGCCCTTGCAGTAAAAGTAGAGCTTCCTTCTACGTAGATCATTCATTGTTTCACGATCTAATGGTGCTGCATATTTGTTCTTTTGATTAGTATTATCAGCCTTCTTTGGATCAGTTTTGTTATCCGTGTAAGAAGTAGATGGTTTCGAGCCAAATTGTTTACGAGGTGTAGTGAGCTCCATACTGCGAGCTTTCCTCATGGCCTCCTGTAAAGTAGGTGGATCAAATGCCTTTATCCAACCTTTCATGGGCTCGAAAAGACCCTCAATAAACAATATGATCAGCCTTCTCTCTAAGATACCTGTCACCATCACGGATAGTCTCTGGAATTCTCCAATGTAAGATTCCAAGCTACCCAACTGTTTCAACTGCGCAAGATCCCTGAAGAATAGCTCGGGATCACGTCTATCAAACCTCTCTACCAGTCTATCAGTAAACTCCTAGTACGAGGTAATCCTATCATGGTGTAGTGTAGCCATGCCATGAATCCACCAGTCATGTGCTATGCCATCAAGGTGGGGAGCTGCAAATCGTATAGCATCTTCCTCTGGCATAGGACGTAGTGTCAGGAATGTATCCAACTTACTCACCCAGGCACGTACTGTAACTCTACCACTGCCATCATAGTGAACTAAGGTCAGTTTGTTGGTAGCTTGTCTGAGATCATTTTGTTTGTTTCTAGGCCTCTTGTCATTCCTGTTACGGTTATACTCTCTTCTGGCTCATGAATCGATCGAAGTTAAGGTGCTCCTTAACTCTCGGAGGCAATGCATCCCATTCATCATGCATAGTCATGATGTTATTAGCAAAGTTCACTTCAGCACCCTGTTCAACCTCTTCCTCTTCCTCAGCTTCATTTCTGATAAAAGTAGGACATGTAGCTCTCTCAAAAGTGCGTGTTGGAGCAATGATTCTCTGGGGTTCTCTATGAATACTGCCTTCCTGATCTCGATCCTGATTCTGACCTCTATGAAGTGTCAAATTTTGAACATTAGTGCTCAGCTGTTGGAGGATATTCGCCACCTGTTCTTGGCCTGCCACCATGCCTTTGATTACATCTCTAGCCTCTCTTTCCTCGTTATCCAGACGATTCATAGAAGGACCTTCCTCATCCCTGTTAGCCATATTATCAAAGCCTAATTCTTCTTCCTGTTTGTCAAACAGAAATGCTGGAAATGGTTCAAAAGTACTTCTCTGATGGCCAGGACCCCTGCGTGAGTAGTACCTGTCAAACCTATTCTGATGTGACCGCATAGAAGCTGCTAACCCTACAGGCTGGCAGGATCAGTGCTCTGATACCACTGTGGCGAACCCTGCTGGCTCACAACTCAAAACCCTGTATTTTTCTTAAATCTTATTGTGTTTTTTAGTTTTTTAAGAGAAAGTTTGTAGACAGAAGAGAAGGGGCGAATCATATAAAAGCTCATAAACTGTGAAACTGAGCTATTTTCTATAGAATGGAAATGCAAAAGGTATTATTTAACAGTAACAAATAGATCACAAGTGATAAACATACCACAATGCTTCCAGATTATTTATTTAAAGAAGTAAGTCAACTTGCCAGCCAAGAATGGTGAAAATTGGCATATATGGACGCCTAGCCTCCAGAATTGACTTTCCCCACTGTGAAACAGGATACAATGGGCTAATAGAAGTAGCCGCCAAGAATGAAGCTCAAACAGGAACCAAAAAGAAAGCGCCCTAGCTTTTGTTGTGCCCTTAGCACACACGCCCTGTTCGGAACGGGGACCCTCTTTTCTTTCGCCGTGCTGGGTCGTTTTTGTCGCCGCCTCGTTTTGCGTGCCCTGTTTTGATGTCTCGGGTGGTCAGCGTACATTCAAAGTCTCATCATAAGTTGACCATACTGCTCCCTTTTAATTTTGTCAAGTTCTGGCACCTTGCGGGGTCTCTCTGGCAGTTTGCCTCTGCTAGCGGCCTTGGACCCGGCCGGGCCCGCCCCTTCGGGTTTCCCTGGCCGGGTTTCCCTATTGTGTCCGCTGTTCCCTACGGCGAATGGGTTGCGTCTTCCCGGAACCCGAACCCTTGTTCTCTGTCCGATGAAAGTTTGCGGGGTTTCGGGTGCTTTCGGACCTTTCGGGCCCGGGAACCCGGATTTCCGCTTCCGGGGTTTCGTGGGGGTCTCGCCGTTCTTGACGGCGAACCTTTGGCGGAGCTCCGCCCTCTGGGCCCTTTAATTCTCCCTTTGCCACGGTGGATTTCCGGAGGGAACTTTTTTCAACGGGCCGCTTCGCTCTTTTTCCGGGCCTCCGCCTTGATCTCGGGCCAGTCCGCCAAGATTTGAATTCACCAACCTAATTCCTCGGGCTTAACTTGCATTGACAGGCCATTAATGGAGGTAGTGGCAAATATTCGCCAGAGCCCATCTTCTTCGGCTAACCACGACCTTGCACCATTGGGTTTCACTTTGTCATCGTTAGTCATTCTACCTTTGCCACATCGAGTGTTCGAGGTAGGTTTACCATTTGCCCTCCCGAGTAATGTTTTCATGATTTTAAAAGCTTAAAATGAACAATAACAATTAAAAGGACATGTAAATGATAAAACATGATACAATGCATAAAATCCATGTCTTGAAACTTGAGAAAACCTTCCAAAGTACCCTCATGATCAATCTGGAGCTTCACTTTGGCGTGGTTGTTCTTTGCGCAGGGGCATTCATGCCCTCCGGGCCCGAGTCCTCTCTTGGCGGTCAAAAACTAAAAACAATGAACATATTCCAAAATGGCAATTTGACCCTTTGGTTCTGGATCTTCGGACCTCCGTCCTTCCCCCGCCGTCGAGACCGAAGTTTGAACATAAATCATCGGGCGCTTTGAATCTTCGTTCGAGTCAGCTGCACTTCCATGTCCGAAGTCCACTTTAAGATGCCGTTGCTTGTATCAAACTATAATCCCATTCACGGCCTGGTCCCGCTACTGCAAGTGTCGCCGACCTTTTGATTCTTTACCAAACGCCTTCGCTCCCCTCGTCCCTGCTCCGGATCTCGCCTCGGATTCCGCTAGTGGTTCCTTTGCCGCTATGTAATGACGGAATGCTTGCATCCTTCCGCTTCCCCGCCCTAGTGCTGGGCCAAATAGAACTGGACGTTAACCTTAAACATCCTCGATCAAGCAATGCTTCGCTTTCCGACTCATTCTTCCGCCGTTTCCGAAGGGAAAATCGTGGTTCGCTTCCCATTTCTGCCCGGGCGCCTTCGTCAGCCAGAAAAACTCAAAATCGTAACTAACGGGCCCGACGATACGTCCGGCCTTCTTTTTGGCGGCTTGATGGTGATTGCGGGTTTGCCGAGACATTACATCGGCGAAGGGATTTCTGCCGATGTGCATTTTGTTGCCGGTCGGCAAAGCATAAAAAGATCTCGCCAAGACATCTCTCCACCGCAAGAAATTTCTTGCCGACGTGCTTGTTTGTTTTGCGGTGGTTGGCAAGACTTAAGGAAGTTGGTGAGACCTCACGCCGAAGGAAAAAGCCTTTTGCCAATTTGCCTTCCCCGCCGCCGCATCGAGACATGAAATGTCACGACTTACCTCGATGACTGATGGCCGCCGGACGGCATTCGGCAGGAGGTAATCTCCATCCGCATTGAAATTGAAAATGATTGACGGGCTTTTTCCTCTCGAAGTTCGAGTCCGGCCGGGCCGATTCGACTTACCCACGACATCGCCAGCCCTAGATGGTGAAGGTACGACGGCCCCGCCGCTTAGTCCCAACACTTTAAATCGGGCGAAACCGAAACCATTAAGTAGCCTTTGGACCTCATAGACTATTTTCACATCGCTTCCCATTGCAAATGGGGACTCGCTTTTGCTTTTGGCTCCTGGGTATTGGTAGCTTGCATGTCACTTGGTTATCTTTGCATAATGAGGTCATCATTTTGAGGCTCTCTGGGCAAGTCGGGCCATCGAGCCACCAGCAGAGTCGAGAATTTCATGCTTAACCGCTAAGCGTAGATGTCACTTGCTACCGAAGGCCCAAGAAACGAAGATCGACTGTAAATTCGGCCAATTCTGAGACTTCCTACTTTTTAGGAAAAGTTGCTTTTTCGATTTTTCATTTTTGGCATTTTTGGACCAAACGAGGTTCCCTATTTTTTAGGGTTGCTTTTTCTATTTTTAGAAAGTTTCTATTTTTGGAAAGTTTCTATTTTTGGAAAGTTTCTATTTTTAGAAGGGTCCCGAGTTCTGAAAACGCACTCAGAAGTTCAAAAAACTCAATAGATCACTCAGAAAATCGAAATGAAAATTTGAAATTTTTCGAAAAATCTGGAAAAAACAAGTAAAAAGCGTGAAAAATCAGACCAAGAACACTCGAAATCTGGAAAAATCAGTCAAAACCAGTCCGAAATCAATCAGATCTAAGGACAAAACCATGGAAAATCAGCTCTCAAATCATGAAATTCATTTGAAATCTGTTCAAGTCTGAAATCTGCCATGGGAAATGAAGGAAAAATGAAGTTTGTGAAAATCTGGAAGTCATGAAGTTCGCCCAGCAGCAATGGAGAACATCCTTGGATCTTCCAAAGTCCGCCCAGCATATAGCATGCCCATCCTTGCATCTTAGAAAATCCGCCATGCATCTTGAAGGCATATCCTTGCATCCTCCAAAGTCCGCCCTGCATGTCCAAAAAGTTGTGAAGTCTGCCAGCTTGAAGGTTGTCAAGTGCCAAGAACTCATGAAGTCCGCCCAGCACTAAGCAAGCATGTCCTAGGATCCTTTGAAGTCTGCCATGCATCAAGGGAGGAAGTGCTAAAAGGTTCCAAAGTCTGCCATGCACTAAGAGGGAAGTCCTTGACACTTCCAAAGTCCGCCCAAGGATATCCTAGAAGTCTCTAAAGTCCGCCAGCCTTGAGGGAGCTCATCCTAGGATGCCTTGAAGTCCACCCAGCAGCAAAGGAGGATATCCAAAGAGCTGGTGAAGTCCGCCCAGCATTCAAGATGCATGTCCAGGGATCCCTTGGAAGTCCGCCATCCACTAAAAGACACATCCTAATGATCTTGGAAGTCCGCCATATGCCAAGAGGTTCGTCCTAAAAGGTCTTGAAGTCCGCCATAGGCTGGAAGACACGTCCTTGCATGCTCTAAAGTCCGCCATCCTCATCCTTGGCACTTCTAAAGTCCGCCTTGACATGTAAAGTGAGAAAAAATCAAAATTTTGCTAAGTGTTGAGGCCCAGCAAAGGGAAATTTCGAAATTTAGCTAAGTGTGAAGGCCTAAAAAGGTGGAGAATCATTTCCAAAGGGGATAAAATGTTGAGATAAAAGCTAAAGTGTTAAGGAAATCCGCCCTAGAAAAGAGGGACGTCCAAGGTGTTCATCCTAAAGACTTACAAAGTCCGCCACACTTGTCAAAGGTGTTAGAGAGGTCCGCCTAAGCACATGAAGAGGGAAAAGAATGATTTATGCTAAGTGTTAATACCAAGTCCAAGGAAAAGTTCGAATATTTGCCTAAGTATAGAGGCTAAATGATGAAAAATGAAGATTTTTGGCTAAGTATCCTGACACTTTCGAGAGGTCAAATGCCAAGTTTGAAAGGGCACGTGCTAAAGAAGATCAGGATGTGGCAAGAAATAAAACGAAGTGTGCCTAACATGATGAGGAAAAGAGGTAAAATTTGCCTAAGTATGGAGAAAATGCGAAGAAATTGTCAACTTTGACCCAAGAAAAATGCACAAGGCAAGGAGAAAGGAAGGATCGTCCTTGGCCAGAAGGAGGGAGAATATGTCAGACGTCAAGGAAATTCGCCCAACGAAGACATCCGGACGAGGATTTTGCCTATAAAAAATTCGACTGAGCAAGAGAAAATTTGACTTTGGCAGAACAAAATAGGCTCAGTGCTATTAAAATCTCGCCTCGGAAAAGAAAAAATAGGGATCTGGCAAGAAAATTTTCGACGGAATGGCTTAAGATTTGACTTGGCTAGACGAAATTAAGGATAAAATTGGAAGATGAACTCTTAGCCAAGAAAAATGAAAGGAAAATCGAAATGGCCATGGGTCCAAAATGAACGGGTTGGAATAAATTAAAATATTTTTTAATAGTTTAATAATTTATTCTTAGCTGCTTGGAAATTTAAAATACTTTGGACAAAATAAAATTTGCCAGAGATGTTTTGGAGGAGAATAATTTGTGCCGGCCAGAGATAAAATCCGATGGGCAAAATTAAATTCACCGTGACTTCAGGAGAGAGAGTGTTAAAAATTTAACTTCGGAGCTAGAATTCAGGAGAGAGAAAATCTGAATTTGTTTATTTTATTTCTTGCAGGTGGATGACGACACAAGGCGAATCTTCAAAGAAGAAGCAATGGCGTGGAATGGTGGCAAGTCTGCTTCAAGCCAAATGGAGCAAGGGAAAAAGGATGGGATGACACAAGAAAGTCTGACTTTTCCGAAGCAGAGTATGTCCAAACCTTTACAAGATCTGACTTTTCCGAAGCAGAGTATGTCCAAACCTTTACAAGATCCGACTTTGCTTGGAGAAGGTATGTCCAGACATCCATAAGATCCGCCAAGTACAATGGCAAACATGATGCAAAGTCCGACCTAGACCAAGAAAAGAAATGTCAAAGTGTTGAGAAGGTTCGCCAAGCATAAAGATAAGATGGCGAAGCCACTAGCAAATCCGACTTTGCTCAAACTGAGAAATGGCACAAGCATGATAAAGTTCGACTTCTCCCTAGACATGTTTGTCCAAAGTGGCTTGAAGTCCGACTTAGGCTAAGAGAGAAAACGTCCAAGCTCATGTGAAGTCCGCCCAAGGAGAGGATGAGAAGAATTCACTAAGTGTTGGACAGAAAATAGGAAGGAGGAAGTGGATAAAATCCTTGTCCAGAGATGGAATTTGTCCTACATAGCACAAGCCAAATTCAAAATTGAAGGAAAATCCGCGGGCAAAGTTCGTTCGAGCATGGTGTTGAATGATCCAGACGATGTTACAAAATGAACCTGAATAGCCAAAATTTGGCTAGGTCTAGGAAATACTTCACAGAGGAAATTCCAATTTCCTCCATTGTGGCGAAAGCACAAAGGCATTCTTCTCCAAATTCTAGACACTTGAAAGGAATCCAAGATCAAAGTTAGGAAGGAACAAGCACAACAGACAGAGTTATCGGCAGGGAAAATATTCTAAGGCAAGCACGTGAAGAAAAATGAAGCAACCAAGGAAGACATCCAGCACGCTGAGGTGGCGCCTCGTCATCTTCCAACCAATCAAATTGTTCCAAATCAACATATAACAACTTTCTATTTTATTGTTGATTTATATTTAGCAAAAGGGATAAGTGTCCTCAAATGAAATTTTCTCATTGGTCGAAAGTGACAAACCCTAATTAGGGTTTTATTTTGTAATCTCGGCCGTTGATTTGAAATCAATCTTGGCCCTTGAATGGTAATTGGGGAGGCTATAAATTGAGCTCGCCCTCTCATTTGTAAAGTGTGGAGACAGATTATGTATATTGTCGCATTGAGACTATTTTGAATGATAAAAGCTCTTGAGCATGATTTGCCTTGAATCACTTCTTATTGTTGAATAGTAAGCGAGGTTACATATTGCCTTCCGCCATAGATTAGAGTTAAAGTTAGATTAGGTAGAATTTGCTTTGAAAAGTTGTTAATTGAATGAGAGATTGATCGTATCGATTCGATGGTGAAGTGTAGCTCATACTTTTTTCGAATGGATGATTTGCATTCGATTTGTAAAGTTAGCCTGAGCTCTTAATTGTGGAAACTTAACTTCAGCCTTATTCGAGGTTTGAAAATTATTCTCACAAACCCCTTGAAGATTGCACCCACTTTGCGTATGTTGTCCTGCAGGAGGCGAAACAAAGTGTGGTTTATTTCTCTTCACCGAGTCCTTACTGTCTCTTGAGTTCTTAGGCTTAGATTAGACTCTCCTAAACCCTATTCTTTTTGCCATTTTTTGAGATCCACAATTGAAAGTCCTAATTGAGAGCCTTTAAAGATAAATTTCCTAAGTCCCTAGCTTGTGCAGACTTTCTACGTAAGTCCCCTTGTTTATTACCACCATTATGACAACGACCATTGAGCTTATCCGCACGTCGAGACCCGACTAAAGAAACCTTGGAATCGCCTTATGATCTTCTCGCAATCTTAGCATATGCTGTGGTTTTTCAAGAGAGGATAAAGTGTCTTTGGACATTATTCTGTGTGTTCGGTGGATGATAAAACACTCACCAACAGGACCCTCCGGGTCCCAGACCCCGGGGTTCCTCTCCTGGAACTTTGTTTCTGCTCGAACGTTTCAAGCAGCCAACTCTGGATGACTTTCCGGCCTTGTACCTCCGTATGCTCCTAAATCGATCCAAATAAGCTCAAATTTGAAATCTGACCTTGACCCACGTGCTTAAATTCGGCCCTCTTTGTTATGATCCTTTTGAACTATCGAAATTCGGTCGGGAGGAATCTCCCGGATCATTTCGCCCCGTTTGCCTTTCCATACAACATTCCTGCCAGGGAAGTCCGGCCCTCCAGGCCAGGGTTGTCTAAGAGCCCTCAATTAAAAGACTAATGACATTTGGGAGATAATAGTATTATGTTATGAATGATAAATTATTTTAAGTTGATTTCATCCATGGGATTTCGACTAACATGGGCACTTTTGTGATCAATTGTACTGACTACGCCTTTGCTTGCAGAATATATGGAATCAGGTGTAGGACCTTCGGGGGTAGCTGTCGAAAAGGATAAAGGAAAGAAGTCGGGTAAGACTCCTCGAGGGAAAGAGGATAAGGACCAAATGAAATACCAGTTCCAGGGTGAACCTCTACACTCAAAGGTTACCACAGATTGGAAGGAAATTACCGACACCAACATAGGCCATGTTAATATTGACAAGTTTACACAAAGGGTTAGGGTCAATCCAACGACCAAGAATGCAAGACTGATAAGACAAAGTGGAATCACAAAGGCTGCGGGCTTCCCTCCATCCCTCATGGCCCCTGAACTAGTCATGGCTTGTCGATAGTCATACCAACCGGACACAAGGACCATAATTGATAGAGATGGTAACATTCTCGCCGACATGTCGGCTGAAGGAATCACAGAGACCTTCCATATTCCCACTTTTCAAGAAATGGACACACCTACCATAGAGGAATGCCAGGCAGCATGGGATGATAATCCGGTAGGCTGCAAAAGGTTAATAAATCAGCATTGGCTTAAAGAAAAACGGGGCAGCGCCGCGAAGGTTCCTCATGAACTCTTCCGTAATGACTTTCACAAAGATTACCACGACTTGGTCACAATGCTGAGCAGGGTGATGGGCCTCCCTACGGCTGCCTTCTTTCAGGAATGGATGGTATACTTCATCGAACAGATCCTTCGGGGGAATGAAGATGTTACCACAAAGTCCTCATTCTATTGGGGAGGTATAATAAGCGACTGCTTCCATGAGCAGTTCATCAATATAAAAAAGAGCTCCAAGTTTTATATGACTTCGTATCTCATCTATTCCTTGGCGGACCGGAGACAGTACAACGGATTGTTTGTGGTACCTGATGAGGAGCAGGGTCGAAGACTCAAGGCCTATGACAGATACCCCCAGCTCCAGTACAAAAACTTCAAGAGGGAGTATTGCAGAGTGAATGACGCTTTCATCGGCCACATCATCAAAATGATTGCCGGGGATTTTGAAAGGAGGGTTTCCCACAGTGCTCGGGCATTGTTAAAGCAATATTCCTTCCTCTTCATTCAATACCCGAAGTTCACATACATCCTTGCCCAAGGCTTCACTGAAAGGCCAAACAAGCTGCCTCGATATCCCAATGACCGGATCATTCTACTGGAGCTTTCTCAGCAGCTCCAACACATATAGGCAGTCTTCAGCGGCAAACACGTGGCAGGGATCTCTTATCCCATGACTCTTGGCCAGGGCATGTATAAGTTACAAACTTCCCAGTGCGCTGGTAACTCCGAGAAGGAACTAAAGGATTATCATTTTCATCGACACACTGCTCACCCGCGGATGGATCCATATGGGCACGTAAGGAAGGCACTAGGACCGGGGTTCGCTCATTTGCACCACATTGAAGACTTTTGGGGGGATTGTCAAGATGATAAAGAGGTACGGGCAAGGCACTATATGCGGATGACTGCGCATTTTGTAAGGAAGGTACAGCCATTTCCCATACCAGACCAAGTCGAAGAAGACGAAGGCACCATAATGGACCCCAGGTACCCTGTGGTCGCCAATTTGCCAATACCAACAATTGACTGGGACGAGCAGGAAGTCGATGACCTTGATATTATAACCAAGCCAATCTTGGCTCGTACCAGGGAATGGGTTGATGGGCAGGTAGCCCGATTAAAACAGCAGGAGGTAATTTTGACTTATGAAGGGCTCAAAAGTGAGCCAAGTGCCACGGAGGATGCCACTGCCACCACTTCAACGGGCTGGACATCCAAGTCTCCTCCGGTCACTAGATCCAAGAAGAGGAAAGAAACGAAAACAAAACAGTCTCCTGACCCCAAGGTCTATACAAGAAAAGAAACAGGGGGCTCACCCTCCAAAAGACTTAAGCAAACAGAGGGTGCGGCGGAGCAGCTCTTAACCCAAGAAGAAGAGGCAAAAGGTACTGATCAAATAAAACCCGTTTTGGCTCTCCCTGCTTTGGCTGCCCCATTATCTACCTCCCTGGCCATCGTCGCCGCATCCCCGCCGGCAGTGGACATCTCTGTCCATCTTGCCCCCTCACCTCTGGCTGAGCCTATAATTGTAATTGACTCTTCCTCCGCTATGACTACTCCTCCTTCCTTTGCTGCCATGTCACCCACTACATCACTCCCATTACCTACAGTGGCAGCACCAATGCCCGCTCCCACCTTGCTTGAAGCCTTCTCAAAACACATGCAGAATATCCCTTCCGAGCTCTCCCAGATCCTTATGGATCCTACTCTTCAAGCAGCCCTAGCGTAGGTCCTCGCTACTGCCAAACCTTCACACCCCCTGACAGGGCCATCGGCTATGGAAGCCACCATGTTAATCTCTAAAGAGTGGGAGAAACGAGAGCGAGAAGCCTCAAAGTCATTTGAAGAGGAGGCCGATGAATACCACCAGCACCCGGAGTATGAACATCTCACTATTGACAGGATGGCCTACGAAGAAGAAGGAACTGGTTCCTCGGAGAGCGGAGATGAGGAAGATGACGCTGGTGGTAGGGCCATTGTGCAGACCTTCGACGATGACCTAGAGGAAGAAATGGCCCGGCAGTTGAAGGATACTAAGGAAAAGGCAGAAAGGCCGCCCCTTGAAGAAGAAGGGCAGCAGTAAGAAGATAAACCTGAGGGGGAGGCTCAAGTTGTCAAGGGCCTTGAAATCGAGCAATTCAAGGAACATGTGCAGGAGGTTGAACAAACTAAGGGAAAGGAAGGGGAGGAGATGGAAGAGAAACAAAGTCCCCTGCAACAATTATCTGCCAAGCCTCCTATTAAATGCCTAGTGTTCATCCAGGATTCCGATGAGGAAGAAGGAGATGCTGCCAAGGAGGAAGAAAGGGCCTCGGAAGATAAGAAGACAGCGGCCTTGGTCGAGAGGGGCGAGGGTAATCATGAATCACCTAAGGGCAAGTCTGCCGTGCCTGAATGGTTAGAAAAACAGCTAGAAAGAAAAACTCCTATACTAAAAGACTCGAGGGCAAGACTAGAGGCTATCTTAGCCCGAGCTCAGATCACAACTAGAAGAGAGAAGAAGCCAAAAATCAGATCCAAGGTAACAATGGATGCTTCCGGGTCTCGGGCTGTACAGATAGCAACGCCTATGATGGGCCAGGCTAGTGTGAGTTACAACATCTCCACCCTTGATTTAGGAACCGCTACCAGGGAACAAAAGGTAGAGCATCTTGAGGAGTCAGTGGCCATAGTGGTACATTTGATAAAGTAGGACAAGATCTCAAAAGATGAGCTCAAAGCACAAGTAGCTGCTTTGACGGATTACATCCAACCATGGTCTTCGATGGATGACCTGCCTACCACGTCTACGGCTCCACCCCAACTGCTGTCCAAAGAACAGATTGATAAGATGGAAAGGAGGAAGAACTTGGAAAAAACTACGGAGGGCTGGTTTCGACAAGTCTTGTACGTCGGGAACATAGGAATTAGCCGGGCTGCTCGGACAGCCAACAAGTTCTTGGATCTGCATCAATCTTTGGAGGGCACGAGGAAGCTCTACACCGACTTCCCTGCGGCATACGACTCTACCTTTCCGAAGATCGAAGCCATCCTCCAGCTGCCAAAAGCCACATGGGAAAAGGAGCTTGCTTTTAACAAGGACAATCACTGGTTGATGGATGTGTGGCGGCGAGACTTTGACAACAGGGAGGAAAGGTTGGGGCAAATAATGAGCAAAGTGGATCCGGACATCGAATGGATCAAGGAGATTAGGGCGGAGTGCGCTCATTATCTCAAGCTGATGATGGAGTATGATGTGCCCGCAGTACAAATGGATCCAGAAAAAGTGAAACCTTACTTCCAAAAGAAGATGGAGGACGGGATGTCTAGTGAAATGACGGTAGAGTTCATGAGTTTTGTTGCCCGTGCCTTCGACCAATCAGAGCTATTTAGAGATCAGGACACAAAGTACGATGAAGACTGGAAAAAGCTAGAAGATAATGTGAAAGAATGGAGCTACCAAATGCTGCGGTACGAGATCATTGAGGTGGACAAACTCCAGTCGGTCATCCTGAAGTTCATGGAATATACAGCATCGAAGAAGCAGGAGGACAACCTTGTTAATGATAAAGAGCTCCCCGAAGAGTAGCTACAGTAAACAACAATCAGCAAAAAGACAAAATGCTATAGTGCCGTCACTAGATGACGAAACAGGGAAAGGACAAATGTTGTTTTTAAATTGTAATATATTGAGGGTTGGTGAAACCCTATTTTGTAATGAATCTTGGCCACACAATGAGAATTAATCTTGGCCATTCATTTGACTTTTTGGGCACTATAAATAGGGCTCTCCTCTCATTTGCAAAGGGAGTTGAGTTGTTGTAAAGACATGCTGCAGAAATTTATAATGAAAATACATTGATTTGGTGCATTTTCTGAGTTTCTTCACATGTTACTTGATTCAACCTCCATTGTTAGATGCTTAACTTAGATTTTTATTGCTGTTCTAGTTAGCCGTATTCTTGCCTTGATAGATTTTAGGAATGCTGTTTTGTGGTTATGAAAATTCCTGTTGTGTAGATGACTTCTTAGTCCATACTTTTTGCTGTTTGCTGATGGTAGATAGCTGTGTAAAGTTATTCTGGGCTTAAATTCAAAGCTGCTCTGCACTTTCATTTTTGTTCATGCATGCATATGGTGAATGAAAGACGAAATATTCGCAGACCTTAGAAGATAGCACAACTGTGAGATTTTTGGTTAAGTGGAATATTGTTTCCAGGAAGCTGTCCATTGCAGGAATTCCATTATCACTGTTCACAGTTAGTTGTAGATCCAGGAACCTTCTCTCTTCCCTGCCCCTTTTCCTTTTTTTATATAAAGTACCTTAGGAAAGGTTCATTGCACATTGTAAAGCTAAATCCAATGATAAAATGGAGTTCAAGACTGCTGTCTGAACCTACAGCAAACGCACAACTTTTCCATCTCAGGAACTCCATTTCAAGATCCAACTTCCCCACTTTGTAACTCATCCGTAAGACCGCCTTGTGATTCCAACAAATCACATCAAACAATTGAGATATTCCAAGCACTGTCAAGACCTGACATTAGAAACCTTGGGATAGTGTTCTGCAATCTAATTGTGGAAGATTGTCTTTCAAGAGAGGTAGTGCACCTACGCACTGCCTGTGTTGAGAAATGCATAAAAACACATTAACAACTTCTAGCTTCACACGCCATCCTCCAGGAAGGTACAAATTTCAAGGTAAATGGTACGGCCAAGGAAGAAACCAAAAGAACAAGTTGAAAGCTGAGATCTGTTGAAGATGGCGCCTCTAGTAAAGAAATCCCCTTCCTTATTGTAGACAAGTAAATACTGAATGATAAAACTCTGATAGAAGCATGTAGAACTTCTGAATGAAGCCCTCACAGTTGCACTAATTCGATTGGTCTCTCACAGTCTCAAAAATGCTCAACATCGAAGAGATGACAATGGCATCAGAGTTGGTTGAGAGTAGAGAGCACGTCACTAGTGCACTCTGGTACGTGAGAACTTTTGTGTCTCGTATACTGTGCCAGTATTAGCTTGAGGGTGGTGTGTATGTTGAGCTTGCTGATGTTCAGTCAGAGCTCCAGGCACTCATTCATGGTATTTTCAGTGGGGAGACTGTTGGCTGTAAGATGAATCAACTTATAGTCATGTTAGCGTTGTTCGATGAGGCAATTAGGTGTAGAGGTGAACTTCAATGCCAGATCACAGGTGGTGAGGACATGCTGCATAGACAGAGTATACTTTGGCAAAGTATCGGTGCCCCAGATGGTGACGCAATCAACAACCTTGTGGAGGGGTTAGTTGTTCGAGATAGCGGCTAGTGATCAGTCAGTTAGAACCTGCAGTTATTTTCGAGGACAAAACCAAGAGCATGCAATTAGAACTCGACTTTCATCTTCAGTTCTCTTTGCTGGGTCCACGCATGTCTATCTTATCCTTAGAGATATTTTGCAGAACTTGGAGTTTCATTTAGGGTTTTTGTTAACTGATGGTAGTGTTCCAGTTAACTTGCTTTCAATATGGACGTGCATGTTTGCACATTGTCCATTTAGATTAGATGTATCGGTTAACTGATGGTAGCTTTCCAGTTAACTATATAGTTTGCTTTATTAGGGTTTAGCAATAAAATCTTGCATGCATGCAAGATTGTAGTTGACTCAAGGTGATTTTAGGGTTCCTTACACCTTTCGATGTTTATAAATAAGAGCTTTCAGCTCATTTGTAAATATTGTCCTTGGTAAGATGCCCATTTGGTAACTATGGCATTCATGGCCAAAAGACTAGTAGATCAGTCCAAGGCATTTTCTTGGTACATAGATTTAGGAACATCACATTACTTCACCAATAGGCAGGATTGGATCACGGATTACATTGCTAGCAATTCTAATAAAAAAATAGTGATCTTTGGTGGTGGGGAGTACATGTTGATTTAAAGTTTGAAGAGTTGTGCAATAAGCCCTCACAACATGGTAGATGGAAAATATAGTTTGGTAGTAGTGAGACAACAAGTGTAGAATAGGAATTTACAACCAAAGACAAGGGCGAGGGCAAATGGTTATAGAAGAAAAGGCAAGGCAATATTGAGGATGCAACAAAGAATTTGAAGAACAACAGATGTCATTATTGTGGTAAGATGGATGAATGACAAAGCATTGTAGAAAAAGGTTGGTTGATAAAAAAAATCAACTAGGGAGGGCCTTAACAAAAGGCTTATATTGTAGAGAAATATAGAGGAATTGACCTTCTCTACATTCATGGCCAAAGGACTAGTAGATCAGTCCAAGGCATTTGCTTAGTACATATATTTAGGAGCACCACATTACTTCACCAATAGGTAGGATTGGATCACGGATTACACTGCTAGCAATTCTAAACAAAAATCAGTGATCTTTGGTGGTGGGGAGGAGTACATGGTAGTAGGTAAAGGAAATTTGTAGATATCCTTTGGAAGGAAAATGCTGATTTTGTTCAATGTATAATGTGTGTTAGGAATGTAGCTCAATTTGATCTTAGTGAGTTGGATTATGATACATTGTCCCATTCTCAATGTCATCTTTAGCAATCATTGCTACATAGGTGACAAAGAGACCAATAAGACTATTATTGTTGGTGTGGAGGATTATGGATCGTATAGATTGGTTGATATTGGATAGATTAGGGAGCGTGCATTGGCAACCAAGAATGCATTAGACATTAGTACACTTTGGCATCGATAGTGTGGGCACCTTAATTTGACCTACCTCACTTAGTTGGTGCAAGAGAACTTGGTAGTTAGGATTCTTGATATCCAATAGGAGGCATAAGGTGTTTATGGAGCTTGCTAGGTAGAGAAGCAACAAAGAACTCCATTTAATGTTGGGCAAGCTTGTGGAGAGCTTCAAATAGTTCATGTAGATGTTTGTGTACCATTGAACACAACCTTAGTCATTGGTGCTACGTATTTTCTTATGCTTGTTGATGATTATAGTGGGAAAATGTGGATGTGTTTTTTGAAATTTAAATTTGACATGTTCAGTGATTTTCAATAGTTTAAAGAATTAGTAGAAAGAGAGTTTGGTTGTTATTGAATGACTCTTAGGTTTGAAAATGGAGGAGAATTTTTCTCAAATGAATATAATAATTTTTTACACTAGAATAGAATAGTTGAGAGGTAGAACCAAAATATCATTGAGATGGCTTCATGTATGATGGAGAACATGAGGGTTCCAAAAATGTTTTGGGTTGAGGCATTATTTAAAATAGTGTATCTATTGAATAGATCTCCAACATAGGCGGTGAAACAAAAGATACTATAGGAAGCATGGTTTGGGAGGAAGCCCAAAGTTAGTCATCGTATGGTCTTTGATTTCATTGCTTAGCCTAGATTCTAGTGAGAAAATAACCAAGTTAGATCCCAAGAACAAGAAGCCGATGATCATAGGGTACAATGAGAGTCATAAGACTTATAGATCAAAGAATAGACTGTTGTGGCTAAGGATTTAGGTGTCAAGCTTTGGGTAGATCTACTTGAAAGGGGGAATGATTTTGATCATATGGAATCTTCCAGGCTAGTAATTGTCCTAAACTCTAATGATGACAAGTTGAATCAACATTTAGATGACATTGGTATAGGTAGCCCAAATCATGGTGGTAAGATTGATTGGGAGGAGGATCCCAAGAAGAGACCAAAGTGGTGGCATAACACTATTGGAGATGTTCAAGTAAGTGAAATGATTGAGGGATCATTGAGAGGCAAGAGAAAAAGGAACTTGACCAACTTTGCTCAAATGATCAATATTTAGGGGGTTTATAAGCCATAGATGTTTGAGGACACAAAAGGAAAAATTAAATGGTAAAGGGCCATGGAAATTGAACATGAGAGTCTTAGGAAAAATGACTTGGATCTCTTAGATTTGCTAGCGAGGAAAAATCCCATTGGCTGTAAATGGGTTTACAAGGTCAAGTACAAGGAAAATGGCACATGGACAAGTATGGGGCATGATTGGTTGCAAAAGGGTTCTTAAAGAAAGAGGGCATTAACTATGAGGAGAGCTTTGCCCCTACAACAAAGATGTGCAACATCTGATTAGTTCTAGCAATGGCAACATAGTTTGGTTGGATTTCCCATCAAATGGACGTTAATAGTGCCTTCCTCAATGGAGATTTGGAGGATGAAGTGTAAGAAGTCTACACATATCAACCATAAGCTTTTTAGGTTTTAGGGAAGGAGCATCTTGTTTGTCAATTGAAGAAAGATCTACATGGCCTAAAGTAGGCACTTGGGGTACAGTACATTGAAATTTCATAGGTACTTGGATGAACAAGGGTTCTAGCAAAGCCCTTTGGATTCCAATATATACGTCAAAAGCATAGGTAATGATCTCATTCTATTTATCGTATATGTAGATGACATTATTATTATAAGTATTGAAGCATGTGCTATTGAATAGATCAAGTCTAATATGAGTAAAGCTTTTGAAATGACTTATCTAGGCCTTCTACATTATTTCCTGGGTGTAGAAGTTTGGAAAATAGGTGAGAGCAATTTTGTCTCACAAACCAAATATGCTTGGAGTTTGATTGACATATTCACAATGCTAGATTGCAAAATCTTGTTTACACCTATGGAGAAAGGAATGAAGCTTCTAGCTAAGATTAACTCAAACAATTAATGAGTAAACCTACAAACAACTAATGGTGATCTTAATATATCTTAGAACCTTAGACCTAATATGAGCAATGTTATGAGTTTCATTTCTAGATTTATGAAAACACCAAAGATAGAACATTGGAATGCAATGAAAAGGGTGTTGAGATATGTGACAGGGACACTTCAATTTGACATTTTGGATAGTAGAAGCAAAGACCATAGGCTATGTGAGTTTATAGATTCAAATTGGGTAGGTTCCATGGATGATACAAAATCCACTTTTGGATATGTTTTCAACCTTGACATGGATGTAGTCACATGGACCAACAAGGAGCATGCAATAGCTCTTTCCTTGATTGAAGCAAAATATTGAGGAGCAATCAAAGGAGCTTGTGAGGGATTTTGAGAAGGATACTTTCAAACATGAAGATACTCTAGACAGAGCCTTCCCCTTTGAATCTGAATAATTAACACAACAACCACAAACATCTAATCTTCAGTAATATAATAGCGATTTCAACTTACAACCAATTCAGTTTGAACACATTTGTTGGAATGGCCACAACAGTTATTATTATCAAAAGAAATGCCATAAATTAACAACAATGGGCACTTAAGGAGTCACCACAAGCTTACAAACTCTTGGCACTAGGGGAGCTACCTAACACTGAGACAGACAAACATTGTAGAAGGTACCGAATTGTAGGTCGTCGAAGCTCAAATGCAATCCTTGGGTGGAATTGCTCAATGTTGGATAGAGTTTTCATCCACAATTCAATTGTTGAAATTAGAGGGTTTTAGTTCTCCAATCTCCAATAACAAACAAACAAAATGTTTGATTTGTTTGAGGTAATAATTTCATAAAAAAAAGTGGATGTCATCACTATATCTTTGATTTATCTTAAATAAATAGTTGAGTGCCCACTTTCCTTCCAAGATATAATTTCAAACTCTTTCCTTTTCCTCCAAAATAACCCCACTCACAAACCCCTGGCTGACATCACTCAAGGAAATAAGCTTGATTATATAATATAGAAAGGCCCTTTAATCTAGTGCTCATAAAATAGGACACACTTAAATATTACAAAGTCATTTCCCTAACTTAATTTCCCAAGCCCAAGGGAAATGGAAAATAGGCTCGAGGAACATCTCAAACTCTTATGGAAAAAGGGGATATTTTAGTCCTCCCTCCCTAATATTGCTTACCCTCCAACAATTCAAGTTTGGATGTCTCAAGATGTTTGCTCCTTCCCATGTATTTTCAACTAGTAAGTCCTTCCATTGCACCAAATACTCGATAATGGTTATATTCCTCAACTTTCTTTCACAAGTATCCCAGATAGCCCTTGGTATAAGAAAAAGTCTTCATCATCCAAAGGTGGCAAGTATTTTGAAGGTGTAACATGCTTCTCTAATGCATTTTTGAGGCAAGAAATATGGAAGATGTGAATTTTGTTGTTATCAGGTAGCTCTAGCTCACAGGCTACTTCTCCCACATGTTTTATGATCTTATAGGGGTCATAAAATTTGGGCTTTATCATGTAGCCTCGAGTAACCCATGTCAACTTCAAACACTCTTTTGGTACGTTGGTGATATACAAAGAGCTTTTACTTGTTTTGAGCATGTGGAAGATGGTCCTTTAGTGATTTCAATATCTATTGATATTGCTTGATCATATCAGTTGCTTCCATAGAAATTCATAAAAGGTGGCATACCTATGGACATATGGTGGGGGCTGTTATAGCAATGTCCTCCCAAATGTAGCCACTTGACCCCAGCTGTTTGCTATTTAAAAATATAATTTAATAGATACCCTGCAATCCATTTGTTGCCAATCTTAGTGTGCCCATTTGTTTGGGGGTGCTGACTTGTGCTAGGCGTGAGTTCTATTCTTGTCAAAGGAAACAATCTTGCCAAAAATAACTCAAAAATCTATTGTCCTTGTCACTAACAATGTTCTTGGGCAAACCATGTAATTTGAAAACCTCCTTGAAAAATAAATCAACAATTTGGGAAGCCTCAAAATTAGAGGATATGACTTGAAAACTATCATACTTAGTAAGTCTATCTACTACAACAAAAATGCAATGCCCCCCATCAAAATCATGCAATATTTTGTGCAACTTTATGATTTATTGTATTTTTTTGTTTTGAATTCAGGACTATGGCAGTTGGTAGAATAGTGTAAAGAGTTGTTGTGCAGCAGCATATAATGCTGGTAGAGCCCCCCCAAGTCTGTTTGAACCCTCCTTGATGCTAGTGCACAATATAGAAAGATAAGAAATGGAAGCTATGGTGTCTAATGTCTATATGGTTGATGCAATTCGACCCGCAAGTGTTGGTATTCCATTGGTATGGAATAAACACTAGGCAAACAATGACCAATGTGCATGTAAACCCTTGAAAAATAATTTTTGATTTTTGTGTAGTTGGGCTACCTCCAAAAATAGTGCTAAAAATCTCCAATGATGTTGACTAGTAGTTGGTATGATTGTAACAACTTAGATCCATCCTTTTAGGATGCCCAAGAATCCAAAAAAAAATTGAAAGTCAATATATAGACCTTCAAATATGTGTTGGTGATGAAAATATGCTTTTTGCTTGCTAGAAACACTGTAGCGCTACTATAGTGGCATTGTAGTAGATTGAAAAATGTTTTCAAATCTTCAACAAATCAGCACAATCGTGATCCTTGGATGGAATCACCCAAAATGGGAAAAAAGGGTTTTTTCTCCTTGCTTCAATGTGATGAATCCCAAGAAGGTTTTCATCCTTTAGAATTCAAACACACCAAGGGTTTTTGTCCTTGGATGCCCTCGATTGATTAATTCTAATCTAATGGTAGTATGCAAATGATAGCTTGAATGATCCTCAAATGAAGATAGGTGTCTGCATTGTAAAGGTTTTTTAATTAGGCCCATGTGTCTAAAATTTTCCTTCAATTATTTAAAAATACTTTTGTTTTGATACTAGTGTTTAAAAACACCTTTTATTTTAATTGTAATAATATTATTAAGTTGCCCTTAAAATTAGAGATTATTAGGCCTAACTTAAATAATATTATTAATTATCTTAATTCAAAAAAGAGGACATGACAGTCCACTCTTCCCAAAATTGCTTGCCCACAAGCAATTGTAAACCCAAGTGATGAATCGTGCTGTAATGCTCATAGATTCTAGATCTTGTACTTGTTAGATGACACATCTTTTGCCCAAGAACACTATGGGGTCTACGCAAACCTAGATATTTGAGTGTCACCATGCCATTCTAATGAATCAAACTGTAATGTCCATAAGATAATTCCTAACAAATAATAGTGCGAGCTCTATCATCTCGAACATTCACATCATCCTTGTACAACTCATGTAATATGATCTCCTCTTTGAAAAACAACCGGACATCTTGTTTGTGTTACACCATTTGGCTCCTCCTATGTAATGAAGAATCTGGAATACCAAAACCTTGAGTACCAATAGATCTTTCAATGAGATGGCAATGCTATACCTTAAAAAATATAGTGCAAATCAGATTGTGTATGGGTTGGAAACAAGTTACAGTAGTCCCAAATCACTTGGAATCTCACCCAAATCAGAAATGTGATTGCTGAAATATTTGTTCCCTTCAGCTGAAATCTTCAAGTTCAACTAGAAATCTTCAAGTTCAACTAACATTGGCTAGTTATAAAACCTCTATAAAATGTACAAAATTGCAGCTGTTCATGACTGATGACAGCAGCTCATGATCCGAGGTTACCAAGAACATCAATGTGACAATAATATAGCAGTTGCAATACTGAAACTTACCTGGAAAAACAAAAAGTGTGAGCAATATAGAGGCTGAAAACATCCCTATAAAGATTGAAAATTCTTTGTTAGCAGTCGCAAACAAAAAAACACTCTTTCCTATGACTGAAAATGCTTGCATATCCACTTGTATGAGTGTAACTTAAATGATGTGGTGGTTGATAATGGTGATAACAACAACATTAATGATGACAATTTGGTTCATAGTTGCCTTGGGTATGTTCCTTCCTTCCTTGGGTAGTAGGAGATCATCAATAATTTCTCTCCTTCCTCGGCGGTGAATCTTTGCACAAAATTCCAAGAATGATGATATCTCACCATGCTTTCGTTACACCACTCTGATTTTTATGTAAAATTCTCCTTGAGGTCTCCATATGATGCTCATGAGTGCCTTAATAAGATAGTTGCCTTGACACACAACTCCTTTCATCTTGAATTCCTTCTTAATAATGAACTTCCAAAATAAATGTTACCAATGCTTGTCAACAACTATACTCACTTCTTCTATATTGCTGTTATAATGATCACTTTGGTGTCCACAAATCCTTTCCATGTTGCCCCAAGAGGCTCCATGGCTGTAGCATTGCTGTAATGTCCCCTTCCCATCAGTGATCAGTTCAGTAGCTCATCAGCCTATTCCGGAGGCCCGTAGGCTCGTTGAGTTGAAATTAGGGTTTCCTTTGTTTGGAGGTTTTTGGCATTTCTCCGAATTTACCATTTTTAGTAAGTTCTAATTTTGACAGTGATCCAGTTGACAGCTTTTCAGTGAGTTCTCTTTTTGTTGGAGCAGTTGAGTGATTCTGGTTTTGGCTTTAGAAGAGCAATAATTGGAGAAATAATTTATATCAAGGCATTAATGTTATGTTTTTAATTTGACCCCTTGGCCTAATACATTAACTTGAAGTTGTGTTTAAAAGGTGGTCATGAAGGGGGACGCCACATGAAGGAGATATTTAATATTTTATTATGTTTTATTATGCCTTGAAGTTGAACGCCATTCTAGAAGGAAATTAATTATTTTGAAATTTAAAATATTCATGAATGTGGAAGGGCGTCCCTTTTTGGAGGGAAGTTTCGAGAAGTTGTAAAGTCATCTCCAATTCTATAAAAGAGGGTGTTTGCTCCAGCATTTAATATCCATCATTTTATGCTATTGTTATGCTGTCGAAATGACTTCATGAATTTGGCTTCGAGGAATGCTTACCTTCTAGCATTTGTCCAATTTCGTGTTTGAAAGATAACACCTAGTTGGTTATATGGCTGTTTCTCATCCAGACTAGCAGATTGAACTTCATGGTTGATATATTTTGGAGATTTTCACAGTTTTGGGTTGCTGGTTTCTTCATGGCAGAAGGTTGATTTCATTTACAGCTTTTGGTGTGATTTTTATTTGGTTATGGGTGTTTGCTCTTTTGATTTCTAGTCTAATGGCGACCACTTTTGGAGAAAATTAGAATTTGATTTGAAGTGTGTGATTTTATCAAGAGAAATCGCCCCTCAAGAAGGGCGTACCATTTCATGAGGGCCTTGGAAATCATGCCAGATGATATGTTGAGTTTTTATGCAGTTTCAGTGAATGAAATTGGGCGCCATCCTCCTAGAAAGCATTTGCAAATCAAATCAGTTCATTCAGAGGTATCTTGAAGGTGTTGTGAGCATTGTGGTTTTTGTTTGCTGGTAGTCATTTTCAGTTTGTAGATTTTTATATCAGACTTATTTCAATTTCTGATTTTGGTTTCTATCTTCAATAATTGAGAGATTATTAAGTGGGAGATCATCTATTCCATTGTGCTTTGAAAAGATTGTAATAACACTCGTAATTTGCAGTTGTTTATCATTGTAAGACTATAAATAGTAGTACTGTTCTAGTCATTTAACTTGCTGCATATTATTGTGTTTAAATTCACATATTTGTAACCCCTAGATGGTTTACAGCCAGTGTGGAGAACAGACAAATTAACCTCTCAGTTATCACCCACTAAAAAGTTGCGAATTCCCACTATTGAGTGGATGCCCGCTGTAGCGGATGAATTGGTTTTGCTTTGTATTCTTTAAACCCTGTTGAATAAGTGGAAGTGTGGAAATCTCTCATGGCTGGTTCTCCGCCTCTTTACATTCAGTTGTAATTTACTTTTCAATTATAGTTTAGTTTCCTCCGCTATATGCTATCACTTCGCCTTCTAAAGATCTTGGTGAACATTCTTGGCGTTGAGTGCTTTTAATTTTGATTATCATTTTGGAAGCTAATGCTAATGAATTGGCATAGTGCTGGTTTGTGTGTAAAAATCTTGAAAAAAATTAAGGGGGCTTATTTCAGTGGTATCAGAGCTCAAAATCCTGCCATCCTGTGACCATCAGTGTTCAGTTGTTAAATGAGGGAAAGAGAATTCAGACCATTCACCAGAAATCTTGTAATGTCCCCATTTTTAGCACTGCACTTCTCAGTGATTGATGACCTATTCTCGGAGTGCTGTCGGCTAGTCAGAGGAAGAATTAGGGTTTCCGACTGTTTGGTGGGTTCTCTTGAAGATTCAGGGTTTTGCTTGTTGGAGTTTGGGATTTTGGATTGCGGTTTCTTTCTGGGTTTTCAGAGAGCTTCGCAATGGTGGCGCCTGCATCGCATTCTGAGCAACTTCTCGAATTTACTATTTTTAGTAAATTCTATTTTTAGCAGTGGTCCAGTCAGCATCAGCTTAGCAGGCTTTCCTCTTCTGTCAGTTCAGTTGATAATATCGTTTTGGCCATTTGATGCTTTTTCTGGAGAGATAAGTATTTTAATTAAAATAATGTTTTATTTTAATGTTATGACCCCTTGGCCTAGTGAAACCAATTTTTTTGCTTCATCAAGGCATTTTGCATAAAAGAGTCTAAATCTTGCTAAAATGATGTCAAGTATAGTTTTGGGCGATATCAAGCATGGACTTTTTGTTAATATTTTGTCAGTCAAAGTCAGTTTTATTGATCAGAACCTGAAGCAGAGACTCAGAATGAAGCTTTTCACGATGGAGGAGCGTTTCATGACAGCTTTTCATGTTGCACATGATCATTTCAGTGATCGAGACGGAGTTTTCAGAAGTTAAAAGATGAAGATTTCTTAGAGAAAAGCAAGAAAGCGCAACTATAACCTAGGGGCGCCCTTCTTTTTGAAGGTCAAGATCTTGTTGAAAGTGTTCAAAAATACAGTCAATCTCTTCGGAATCAGTCTGGCTATCCGATGAGCTATCCAACAAAGCTTTCCGAGACCCGCAACTCTGGCAACTGGCAACGGAAGTTGAAATTCCCAAAGTTCCAAGATATGAAAAATTTGTCCTTTTTAGGCAAAAGCGCAACTATAGCCTGAGGGCGCCCATCTTAAAGGGGGGGTAAATTCTGGTGTTTCTGGTAGCGAATACAGTCAATCTATTCTCGACTAGTCTGCTTATCCGACGAGATATCAAATGTAGTCATCCGAGTCTCAGAATTCCAGTAGCAGTTGTCTGAAGATGGGCTTATAATGGAGATTTCACATCTCAGAGCATTTTCGTTGCGTTTCCTGTGCAACTATAGCTCAGGGGCGCTGGTTAAAAGGACCCTTGAGATGGCAAAATTTGCAGATCAGGTCTTCCTGACATCAGTACTACTCTAGTTCAGCTCCGCGATGCATCATCCTACTTGTTGATTCGACATTCCAGGTGATCGTGGCAGAGGTTCTACCAAGCACGTAATTTCACGGGCGGACCAACATAATATTTGCAGTATATTTCTACAGTCCAGAGGCGCTTAGCCTTTAGGCCTGTCATATGAGGTAGTTCGCGTTCGAAGTCTTCACGGCTTTTGAGCATGGTTACTTTATCTTTTCAACGAGCCCAGCCGTCAGCCTTCGGGATTTGGCGGTCGCTCGTACGTGAGAGGTCTTTGGCGAGATGCTGAAGAGTGAAGACATCCGGAAAATGGCCAAGTCTGGAGCGGATATTTTAAATAAAATACACACTGGCGTTTTTGAGGTCTTAGAAGCAGTTTTCTTGCTTCGTCACCTCTAGAGACTTCTCTTGTGGGCCCTTCTGGCTGTCCGTTAAAACAAACATGGCTCGAATCGGGTTATCCCAGCTCCAGATATCAGAGGTCAAAGTAGGGCATCTGGTTGAGAGTTCAACTTTCGTTAAAATCACATCAGTGCAACTGAAGGCTAGGGGCGCTTTTACTTTTGAGGCCCTTAATGAAATTTTCAGAGGTCATGCGTACAGTCGTTGGATGCAGAATATCTCCAGGCACGCAGTGAGCTTGGTTTCCTGTCAGCAGGGTTCACCGTTCGCCGTCAGCAGCCGTTTGAAGTGTCAGATGGCAGTTTAGGAAAATGGTTGTCTGGAACCCGTAAATGAATTTAATCAGGGGCGCCTAATTTTTTCAGGGTGTTAAATGATGGATTTTGCAGTAATGTCTCCCAGCAGACATTTCTTCCTTGATCAATAGGCTTTCCGATGAATATCTCAGTTCAGTCTCAGCATCGTCTGGTCACCCAGAAATCAGTGTTGAAGTTGGCCAGTCGTGACTTTGCCGTCAGCTACAAAATAGGAAGTTAATAAAAAGTGGAATATCTTGAGCAAATGGATGCTTATGAGCTCAAGAGATGACTTTTCGGAATCGGTGAAGTCTAATAGTGAATCCTAAAGCTTCATTCGAATTGTCAACTGAAGTTCAAAATATTTAATAATTATTTTGCAATTTTAGCATTAAGTGGCGATTTTCTATTTTTGGCGCCTTTTGCTATTTGCATAATGAATATTTTATTTATTTAAATTCAAACTTCCAGTCAGTGGTAGTGAAACTAAAGAGGGACCAATAAGAGATCTTCTATTTTAGTCAGGGTTTTGAATTCTTGCAGTTCACCAGTTGGTGCGAATTTCCTCTTATTTAAGCATGGCGTCACCTTTATATTATTTACAAAGCTTTAAGAGAAATCGAATTCATCAAGAGAAATTCATATCTTCAAGAGAAGTTCGAATTTTCTTCAAGAAGCAAAGGCACGCATCTTCAAGGGAAAAGATTCATAGTTTCAAACAAAAATTCGTATTTCTTCAAGAAATTCATAGAAATTCGTATTTTCTCAAGTCAAAAGAAATTCGCAATTCTTCAAGAAACAAAGGTGTTTTCCTTAAGTAAATTTGCAATCCTTCAGAGATCAAAAGGTGAATTCTCAAACTCTAGAGTAATTCGTATTTTCTTCAAAAGGAAAATTCAAATTTTCTTCAGAACAAAGGCGCAAATTTCAAGATAAATTCGTGGTTTTTAAACAAAGGCGAATTCTTCCAGTTCAAAGACGAATTCCTCATCAATTTCCAAAGGCGATTTTATCTAACATATCTTTTTGCAGGTTAAAAGTTCACAATTGTCAGCAATTTGAAGAAATCTAGGGCGATTTTCACAGAAGAAGAGCATTATAAAAACGTCTTTTTCATCCTTCAAACTCAGATTTCTCTCAAAATACAATTTGCATGTTCTTGAAATTGGCGAATTTGGCAAGTTTCAGTATCTGGATCATTCTCATATAATTTCCTCGAGTTAGAATTGTGCGTTTGATTTTTTAGGAATTTTTAACTTCAGAACATTCGTTCTCGAGTTACTAATTTTCTCAACTGAAAAGTCTTTGTACGATCGAGTAGAAGTCATATTTTCGCATATCTGACGTTCTGGGTTGTCTTAGAATCCTTTTCTGGACAAAACCCATATCTCAGATTTTTCGCTGAAAATAACTCTTCGAAAGGCTATTTTTAACTTTCGCAGGCTATTTTTAGCTCCCAGAAATCTTGTCAGAACATAGTCAAGTTCACCGTCAACGGACGAATTTTTCAAAATGCAGTTCACTCAGCTCGAATACAGGACCAAAACAGTCCTTACTCATGACTTTCTCAGGTTGGTTGAGACCATAGTTACAAGACTCGGACTCGCCTCGGACTCGGCAAGCCAATTTTTGACTCGGACTCGGACTCGGCGCCCAGACTCGGCAAAGACTCGGCAAATAGAAAAACCCAAGAAATTCAGAGATTTTTAAGGATTTAACACTTGTTTCACGCACCCTTTAATAAATAAACCTTAAAGACACAATAACATCATCAAATAGAAATTACTATGATCTCATACACAAACATACATCGATCACATAAGTATAAACGCAAATTTTAGCTGAAGGAAATAACACATTCAAATATATAAATATTGTCAAATGTATACAAAACTCATGGAATATGAAATCCATGGCATCAAAACAAATATCAAAATTAAAAATATAAGTCTATGGCTCAAAAGAGCTTGCATTACTCATCCCAACATCACGACAAGTCATGCGCTAGTGTCTAAGATAGGTCATAGATGATGATGCAGCCATGATATTTTCTTGCATCTCAATGATTGGTGTGTATATTCAAGTGAGGAATTTATTATTAAATTTTTATTGTAGCCTTCAAGACTGCATGCTTTGTTGTCTAATGTATGGAACAAGATAATCCTTGATTATGGCTTTGACTGCAAAAGATGCAAAGATTTACAACAGGGGATATGTATTTTGTAGGTTTAACGATCATGATTCATCATTGGCCTATAACATGCTTAGACCTATAGTTTGATGAGGTTTTGGGGGAAACACCCCAATAGGATCAAGGGGTAGTGCCCTTCGCGGGGGTCTGGGGGCAGCGCCCCCAGCGGGGTCAAGGGGCAGCGCCCCTTGTGGGGGTCTGGGGGCAACGCCCCCAGCGGGGTCAAGGGGCAGCGCCCCCAGCGGGGTCGAGGGGCAGCGCCCCTCGCGGGGTCCCGGGGCAGCGCCCTGGGCGCGCTCCCTGTCGCGATACAGGGCGGGGTCGAGGGGCGGAGCCCCCGCCACCAAGCCCAAATGAAGACCTTCAAAACCACACAAACCTTCATGGCGCGCACCATTTAATTAAAAAAATTGTAAATTAAAGACACTAATTACATATTTAAAAAACATCAAGGTCGAGATTTAGCCATTTAATTAAGCAGTTCTGAAACTTTAAAATGTGTTTTTTTTGACACACACGCCTACAAACTGACGGCCGAGTCTTTGGCTCGGGACTCAGCGAGTCTGGCGAGTCTGGCGAGTCTCGCGAGTCTCGGCGAGTCTGGCGAGTACTCGGCAGCCGAGTCCCAAAGACTCGCCCAGCCTCACTCGCCTCGGGACTCGCCAAGACTCGCCGAGTCTAGGCGAGTCTTGTAACACTGGTTGAGACAGATCTTCACAAGGTGTTACCAGAGGCAGTTCTAGATCCGGTTAAGATCAGAAGTTCAATTATTCAAAATATTGAGCAGTTTGGCTTATTAGAGGCCGCTTCCATACCTATCTCCGTTCATTGTGTTGAATTCGTGATGGCTTGTATTAAGCATTACAATTCTACTACTCGTGAGATAGTGTCAGTTGACGGACGAGTCATTTGCAGTCTCAAACCTTTGGACATTGAGAGGAGTTTTGGCATTCCTCAACACCCGAACAGTCTGGTTATTTCCATGGAGCACTGTGAGCAGGCATTTGATGCTGATATGGGCAAGTGTCAGAAGAAGATGGCAGAAAGATGGTTAAAACAAGCAAAGAACAAATTGCCAAACAATGTGGGTCGTGGTGAATACAAGGATGAGTACGCAATTCTAATCACACTCCTGAATCGTGTCTCAGGTCAAGCACATGCGAATGTTTTCCAGCCTTGGATGTATTATATTATTGGTCGCATCATTTCTTGGTAGGAGCATTATGATTGGGCATCCTTCATCAGCGATATTCTCCACAGGCAAATCACCGGTTTCCTAGTTGCTCATGAGTTTCACATGTGTTCATATCTCGTGTACTTGATCGCTTTTCAGGGTCAGTTCCGAGGACTAAACATCGTGGGCATTCTCAGTGTTTAGAAAGTCTACCAGTATTATGATCAGCTTGAGTTCACTAAGGCTGAATGTCATTTCAAGTGTGTTCATGAGGCTTTTCTGACTTATACAGTGAGGAATTTGGACCGGGAGTTGCATGTTTGTATCTCGGCAGTTGCTAGGACAGCGATGGATGGGTGGGCAGATTGGTTTATTCAATTCCCGACATACACCTACATCCGAGTATATGGCTTTACAGGATATCCAGCTATGCTTCCACGTTATCCTTCGGATAAGACAATTTTTCAGTTCCTGAGACAGATGCATGATGTTCATCGTCTTTTATGCCGCAGGCACAGACCTGTTGTGACCTTTTCACACATCGCCCCATTCAAAATGGGGACCCCCTTATTTTTGCTCCATTCTAGTCTTTTGGCTTGAGTTTTTCTCTCTCTCTCTCTCCTTCTCTGTCTCTTTTCTAATGTCTGCCTTTCGGGGATCGTGCCTGTCACTGAACTTAAACATGAAATTGACCAAGTCTGAAAATTAGGGTTTCATCTTTCCTGGTCAGTCCGAGGTTGAATGAAGTGAATAAATTGAAAATTGAGCTCAACATTGTTGTCAGTGTGCTTCCAGCAGGCTCTCAGCCAAGTTTCATTGAATTCCGAGTACTTACTATTTTTAGTAAGCGTGAAATTACAGGCAATTCATCAGCATTTTTGAGATTCCGACAGTCACACGGCATTCAGAGCACATCAAGCTGCTCGCGTGCAAAATTTGAGCAAAAACAGACAAAATTTGAGCAAAAACAGACAACTTTCTATTTTTAGCAGTCCAGCTTCCGGGACAAATTGCAGGGCTTAAACGCAGAGTTTTTCTTTGCATGTCGGCATATTCCTTCTGGGTTTTTCGAGACCTTCGCAACAGTATAACATGCAAAGCGAGGCGACAACTTTCAGAATTCAGTCTTCCGAGGCTATTTTTAGGGTTTGCATGTCAGGGTTTCTTCTGCATGTCGGATGATTCTTGGTGGGTTTTTC
>VDFB02360635.1:0-21673 GCA_007258455.2 Sequoia sempervirens | reverse complement strand
AGAGGGAGAGACTTTCAAGAGAGATAGGGGGGAGTGGGAGAAAGATAGAGGTAGGGGGTACAAGGGTTTAGGGTTATAGGGTTAAGGCTTTATGGGTTAGGTTTTTTTTTTTATTGGCATTGGTTTATGTTTTATATCTATGTACAATAATTTTAGAATTGGATAATACTTAATTTTAAAATTTACATAGTTTCCCATGGAACAATTTGATGGAAAAAATTATATAAGTTGTATATAAGTGTATATAAGATTCTTGAACTTAAGAGTTCCATGAAACAATATAAGTTGTATATAATTGTAATTTAGGCAAAATGATTTTAAAAAAATTCACTACGTTTCAAATAAGGATTGAAAGCATATATGTGGGTTTACATGCAGCCAAAAAATGTGAAAGATGATGCTATCAAAGATTCTTGAACTTAAGAATTTTCCATGGAACAATTATGTACATATAATTGTAATTTAGGCAAAATGATTTAAAAAAATTTCACTTGTTTCAAATAAGGATTGAAAGTATATATATGGGTTTACATGCAACCACAAAACGTGAGAGATGATGCTATCAAAGATTCTTGAACTTAAGAATTTTCCATGGAACAAATATGTACATATAATTGTAATTAGCCGATAGGCTATTATACTGGGGGAACCCCACCAGAATTTCCAACAGTCTGACACCGGAAACCTGGTGGTGCTCGGCAATTGCACTGTGTACAGCCGTGTGATTTTTTCAAGTTGTCAAAATTTATTTACTGCAGCCAATCCTATTTGTCCAGCGGCATCATTTATTTACCTCCTCTATCAACTCCCATAAGTACTAAAGTAGATAAGATATTCAGAAATTTTCATTGGCGGCAAGTAAAAAACTTTTGCTGCGAGGGAAGGGTGGGAAGGGGCTCGACAAAGGAGGAGTGAAGAGGCACAAGAAGATCCTTTGTGATAACATTCAGGGTATCACTAAGCCTGCCATCAGGGGTCTGGCCAGAAGAGGAGGCGTCAAGCGTGTCGGCTGGGTTACCTATGAAGAAACTAGCGGCGTGTTGAAGATTTTCTTGGAGAATGTGATTAGAGATGATGTCACATACATTGAACACCTTGGTCGTAAGACCATCATAGCTATGGATGTCGTTTATGCCCTCAAGAGGAAGGTAGGACTCTCTACAGCTTCGGCGGCTAAATGTTCTGCCTCTACTCTTTCATCTTTCTCGTGTTTCTTAAACCACTATCTTTGATGGAATTGTTTGTTCAATGCCTTTATGTTATGCCCGGTGCGTTAGCCGAAAAGTGGTAATTTTTTATTGTATTTGAAATAAATTGGATTTTTTTTTTGAGTTTGTTGTTGGTATTGCCCTATTTGAAATCATCTAGACTATGCATGAGCTTCCGAGATTTGAAAAAAAATGAAAAAGTTTTAAGTTAGCCAAAAAAAAAAAAAAAAACAAAAAACCTTTTGCTGCCAAAGTGCCAAAAATATATAGTCTCATGTAGACTTTACAAAATTTCAGATGCCCTTTCACTTTTAGGAAAGAACGGGTTAAAGGCCAATTATTTAAGTTTTTGTGTTTTACATGAATTATCGGTAAGGGTCTTATTTAAATCCTAAACACTTTTCTAATCCAAATAAAAAATATAATAAATAAAATAATTGTGATGTTTCAACAGGTATGGAAACAGAGAATTAATTTCTCCTTTTCGTGTCCAAGTGCAATAATTGTTTACAAATCAATGTAATAAAGCCTCCTTTCATATTATTTTTACATTATTAGAGTTTTTCATTTATATATACTATAAAAATAAATAAAATAAGTTATATAACAAATAAAATAATATAATCAATTTTTAATAAAAATTAAATTTATATAATAAATAAAATAACTATTTAACTAGAAAATGACTTATATATACTATAAAAATAATAAAATAAAATAAATAAAAACAAATAAAAATAAAATAAAATAATATAATAAATATTTAATAAAAACTAAATTTATATAATAAATAAAAACAACTTTTAACTACAAAATAACTTATATATACTACAAAATAAATAAATTAAATAAATAAAATAATATAATAAATTTTTAATAAAAATAAAATGTATATAATAAATAAAATAACTATTTAACTACAAGATAATTTATATATACTATAAAAATAATTAGACGATAGGCTATTACGTGGGGGAACCCCACCGAGATCTCCTCAAGCGTTGGAAAGTCCACTGGGAACCCCACATGGATCTATTATGTGGCATGTTGTACACTCCTATTTGTCTCTATGATGTGAAAGGTAATGCAGGAAACATTCATCAAGCCTTAGAGACTTCACACACAGGCATATGTTAGGCGCGATAATGTGAGGTATATAACTAAAGTTTTATAAGAAGTGTTGTTTTTGGAATGAATTGAAGAGAAGGGTAAAGAAGTAGAGAGGGAAGGATAGAGAGAGAGAGAGAGGAGGGAAAAGAAGTAGAGAGGGAAGGATAGAGAAAGAGAGAGAGAGGAGGGTAAAGAGACGGAGGGGGGTAGAGAGGGATAAGTGAGATAGAGATAGGGAGGGAGAGAGAGGTGGGATAGAAAGAAGTAGAGAAGGAAAGAGAGAGCCAGAAAGAGTGAGAGAGAGAGGGAGGGAGGGAGAGGTAGAGAGGGATAGGGAAGATATAGAGAATTAGAGGGGGGAGGAGAGAGAGGTAGAGTGGAATAAGTGAGAGAGGGAGAGAAGTAGAGAGGGAAGGAGAGAGTGAGAGAGAAATAGGTGGGATGGAGGGAGGGATAGGTAGAGAGGGAAGGAGAGAGTGAGAGAGAAATAGGTGGGATGGAGGGAGGGATAGGTAGAGAGGGATATGTTATATAGAGAGAAATAGAGAGGGAAGGAGAGAGAAAGAGGGAGAGAGAATGGGGGAGGAACGAAGGGAGAGGTGGAGAGGGATAGGTGAGATAGATCACTGCTTTCTTCATGTTGTCTACTGCTTTTCATGGTCATAAATAATGTGCGCTCAACTTATCGGCGTAAGTATTGCACCTCATTGAGGTGTAACTGCTAGTGTACACAAAATGATTTACAACTATGTACAAGTTACTATAAGTTCTCATTTTAACATGTATAGGGTTACAAGTGAACTTGAAAACCATGGATATAATATAAGTCAAAGATTCTGGTTCAGCCCGCTCTTCAATAACATGTAGAATTTTTTGATGATCATCACTATCTAGTCTCCATTTTCTTCGGCCATAGGCATGTGGAACTGCATGAAGATGTAGAGTGGTAGAAATTATTAAGTGACTATATTGATATACCTTGTTATCAAGTTGATAGTCAACAAAATGAATCCCATGTTGAACAACTTTGACTTGTTTTAGATATGTCCCTTGCACTACAACAGAACCTGCATGGTAAACATGAACCTAAGGTAAGACATATGACCATGTGCAACATTTTTGTGCTCAAGGTTTGTACAATATATATTTAATGTTTATAATGTAATGCGCACATGTGAATACAATGTATATAAAATTTTAAATTCAAACTCACCTGTGGGAAATGACATTCCATCACTTTTTTCAAGTTTTGTTAGCTTATTCCTCTCTTCCCTGCAACACAATAAATAATAGCTAACACCTTCGATGTTTCTAGGCTCTGCTATGAATGCAAAAACATCTCCTATACACCAAATTTACACAAAAAAATCCTTAAAAATTTAGAAATGTCTCTAAAAATCATTAACTAGATATATATAATATTTAAATTATTGAAAAATTACACATGTATCTTTTCTAACCAATCCTGAAATATGGTCATAATCAATTGAAATCAAAGGAATGTCTTCAAATCTTTCTTCCTCATTTTGATCATATGTTTCTGAAACAACTAGTGGCACTGTATCCCATTTACCCACATATCCAAGTTCTTGATTGTTGCATGCATAATCAAAGTTTCCCTCAATGCACTCAGTGCAAAAACAAGAGTTATCCCTTGTGTCTAATATCCATCCATGGTGACTATCTGAACTCCTAGTACAATGCAAAGATCTTGTTTTTTCTACCCTCTTGCATCCATGCATCAATCTTCTATCCACACATAGATACATATGTAAAATAAAAAACTTATGTGAACAAATATGTATATATATATTAAATTTAAATAAATTCAAATTTTTGATTTAATGTAATTTATACATACCCGATATCTCCCAAAACACTCTATGTGGAATGTGTCAGTTTGTTCTTGAAGATGTGTTGACCACATTTGATGCAAAGTGTTTCTTGCACCATTCAACAACATCATGTGCATTGTCTAAACCATCTTTTGGATAACTCATTTGATGCTTTCTTAAAGCTCGTTTGATGCAAGCTCTTGCTCCATCATGCCCACTCTCAAAACAACTCCAAACATGTGGTATTTTGTAGATTTTATGATATCTAAAAATTGCATAGAATGGTCATGAGGATTTGAATTGTGCCGCACATCCATCTGACCATACAAAATGATTTTCAAATTTTACACCCATACTTCTCAAATTCTCAAAAACTATTGTAAAGCAATGTTGGAAAAAAAGTGTGTCATGCTCTTTATCATCACTAATATAAAAGTGATCTTCTTTCTTAATGGATCATTCTTCATCTGTACTCTCAACACCATCCAATTCTAATTGTGCATGTCGATAAGACAAATGAACCATAATAGTGATCTGCTTTGAAAAGTAATACTCCAATTGAATCTCCTTTTGATGTACAGAGTAACTTTCTGGAAAGTCAACTACTGATAGAACTGTTCCACGTGGGAAAGTATCTCTCAATGTTTGGAATTTTTTTGCTTGCCACTTAGTAAAAAAGGAATGTTATATGTATGGTCATATCAATTTTTGAAAATATTCCATAAATTTTCCAATGGGAATCTCCTCTTCTACATAGTTCAACCTTGTGGATTCTTTCCCAAAATTTGTTTGCAACTTTATATACTTGTACCTATGTCAGTAAAATATGTGAATAACTAATAAACCACACAATCAATGAAACATTACATCAAAGAGAATCCAAATAACAATCTACGAGGAATTTAAACAAATAAACTCTCTAAAAATAGTACTTACCTCTTGCAATTTATTGTCTTTGTTAGGTTAGTATCCTCAATTCTTGAAGGAAATTTAGCCAAATTTCCACATGTCTCACAAATTCCTTTTATGCAGTTTATTTGAGGTCCATTTTCATGATCACATAATATAGACTTTATGAACAAACTTTCCTTTTTAGGAGGTGCATTTTGAAACCCACATCTTTCCTCTCTCATTTTTTGAAACACCTGATAGTAGAGATCAAATTCAATATGATAACGACAACAACAAGTTTCAAAAAACTTGTTTATCTTCACATAATATGGCTTTAACCTTTGAAACATTGTTTTCCCAATCTTTATATGAGGATATGCAGTACAAAAGTTCATATACATCTGAAATTGTGTTATGTCTAGCCAATATTTGATATGATTTTCATAAATAATAGGTCCAATCCTATGTCTCATAACATCTCTTGTATTTGATGATGGACGAGTCTGATCATGCCAAAAACCTGAGACCAAGTTCCTAACAACATCTTCAATCTTGTCAGAATGGGGAGCTCTACACATAGTTTCCCAATTTCCTTCTGAACTCTCATCCAAAAACTCTCTTTTTCTTATATTTTATCAATGTGGTTCTACTATAACCAATTTCAGTTGAAAGTGCAAACATTTTTTTTTTCTCGCTATATATTGATGTACAATAGATGTCAACATCACCCTTCTTGTAGTGGCCTTATCCACTGATTGAGATCCTCTCCCAATGAAATCTGAACCCTTTTTAACATTTTGAACCATATCCTTTTGTAATCCCATGTGTTTCTTCTTATTTTATGTCGAATGTACACCCAACAATTGTAATGACTATTTGAGCTCATCACAAAGAAGTAAATGTGATAACAATTGGGTTTTTTCAAGTGTATCAAGATGATTGAAATGATGATTGATCATTCCATTTACAGATTTAGTCATTGACCTCTTTCTCTTATTATAAGGTTGGTTGGCATAATATTTTAGTTTCTCCATATCCATTTCAAGTAAATGATCTAAATTTCTATGAGAAATTTGTTTCCTCACCTTCTCAGCTAGTTTTATTTGCTCATCCATACCAGTAGGAGGAAGTGATCCCGACCCCTCTCCAACATGCATTGTTTGAACTTGTGCCTCCTCCCCATCTTTAAAGACCATGCATTCTTGAGCAGATTTATTTGATCCAATGTCTAGATTTGGCTTGACTTGAGCATGAAAACTTCCTACTTGTTGAGCCCTTCCTACATGTCACAAAATATTTTGCAAACAAAAGTGAGATATGATGTTATATAAGTGAAGTTTATGTATGCAAGCAAAAAAATTGATAAAACATGATGCTATAAGTGAGAGAAGTTTGTGCTAGTTTTATATGCTCATCCATACGAGTAGAAGGAAGTGATCTTGACCCCTCTCCAACAAGCATTTTCTGAACTTGGGTCTCCTCCCTAACTTCAAGGTCCATGTGTTCTTCAATGGATTTGTTTGATCCAATATCTAGATTTGGCTCAACTCCAGCTTGAGGAATCCCTAGAGCATAAAACATAAAAATAATTTGAGAACATTGAAGTGATGAAAAGAAAAGACCAAAGACACAAAACAACTACATGTACATGTATGAAAACAAATCCATAAATGCATAGCCAAGGATAGGATACACATAGGTCAAATTTCATGCCAAGCATCAAAGTTTGAGGATTATGCATACAAGTGACTTAGAAATTTTAGGCTAGTGATATAGGAAAGGAAACCCTTAGAGTATAGCAATGTGATCCAAAGAACCCCAACAAAAATTGGGCTATAAGATGTTTCAAGGTTTCAAATAAATTTCCTATATGTGCTAAGATGAAAAAAGTTAAAAATTTATGGGACATAAAACACAACCCAAATAATCAACTCAAACCAAACACAAATATTGAAACATAAAGAATTGGCTTAAGGAATTGGAGTCAAGGATAAGACAAACATTGCAACTTGCATGACCAAGATGACTTGAGGACATTTAATAGTATTTGTAGTCATTCAAGTGCAATGATGGTTAGAAACCTTCAAAAAAAATGTGTGTTAAGACATAATTTAAAGAATAATCTATCATATATTTACTATTATTCCTTGGCACCATATAGCTTGAGTTAGAATTGGGCATTTATTAAAATATTTAAAAAATATTTATAAGGAACTATTGATCATTATATTAAATTCAATGGGAGTTTAGAAAAATCTTAAGCTAATTAGATGTTGCAATGTAGATTGGATAGGGGACATTGATCACCAAATATGAACATTAGAATGCTACTTCATTGTACATGAAGGTGTAGTTTCATGAATAATTAGGAAAAAATAATGGTTTCTTTCAAAGTGAAAAGTTAGAATATATAGGAATTTGCAAAGCCATAAAATAATTAATGTGGTTGAAAAAATTATGAAAATCAAAGTGGCATAGTGAGGGACACAAAATTTAAGGTTTCATTGGAGAAATAAGCATGTATTTAAGTACACTATCATTTTCTTCATGAACAAAGTAAAGAGAAAATTTTGTAGATGCAATACTCAACAATGATAATGTGATGACAAAAACATTAAACAAAGGTATTGGTAAAAGATAAGTGCAAGGTTTCTAGGGAAGGATTTAATGTATAATATTTTAGTTTAAGAGTACATTTTAATTTGGGGTATTGTAAGTTGAAAAATGGTCATACATTAAAAATTTCTAATTTTAATAAGAAAGCCAATGCAAAATGTATGCACATACAAATTTATGTTTAGGTGTACTAACCAAATTATTGGGTGGAGTAATGCACAAATTATGGTTCCATCCCATCAAATGAATACTCATGTTTTTTCAAAGTAAAATTTCTAAACACACACTTGAGAGTGAGAGAGAGAAGAAACAAGCATGTACCTTGTTTCTTTCTATGATAATTTTCCAAGTTTTGTTCACGCCTCTTATGTTCTTCTTTTGACAATTTTCGTTGAGACATATTTTTTATTTTTATTTGTTGTCCCATTTTCTTCTTCAACTTAAAGATGACTCAAAACAATTCCTCTACCAACTTAGTTAAATTATCCTCCAAATTTTGCCTTGATTGATAAAAATGAAAAGTTGTCGAGCTCCAATATTTGCCTCCTTGATAAATGTGCAAAAACTTCTCCAAAATTTGCGCTCCAAGTGATATAAATGAGAATTAATATTGCAATTTGATATCTAGAATAATGAAAAATAAGCTTCTATTTAAATGCATATGGGATGGGAAAAAAAATATTCTAGTGTACATGGAATAACTAGATCCTAGTTTAAATGAATTAAGCAGTAAACAAACAAGTTATTTCATTTTGGAGTTTGTTGTTATTTAATTCATAGGTATGCACAACATATCTAGTAATTTTAGAATTTTGTTAAAGTTTCAAAAATGTATATTAGAGGTATAATTTGAATTGAATTTTCTTAATTATATTTGAACTGAATTTCAAGTTACTTGTCAAAAATGTATAATAGAGGTATAATTTGAATTAAATTTTCTTCATTATATTTGAATTCAATTTCAAGTTACTTGTCAAAAACATATAATAGATGTATAATTTGAATTGAATTTCAAGTTACTTGTCAAAAATATTATATCTTGTTCTCAACTCAATGGTTCATGTTACTTAAGTCATTTTAAAAAAAAAAAATTATTGTGATCAACATGAATGAACTTAATTATCAAGTGGCATTGATTTCCCTAAAATTCTACTAGATATCAAATGTATATTGAATATAAGGAAATGTACGTTGTAAGAGATCATAAAATAAGAAAACATGTATGTATATTGAATATTTAAAGCAAATGCATACATATGTTATGTGTAAACATGTTTAAACCATAAGTAAACACATGTACATGCATGTAAAGGGATTCAATACATATAAAAATTACACATATTATAAGCAAAGAGGAAAATGTATGTATATATCATATAAGCAAAATGTAAATTAAAGATCATCAAACGTTGAATACTAAAGATCAACAAATAAGCAAATGTAAGTTAGAGATCATCAAATCTCAAATACTAAAGATCATTATGTATAAGCAAATAAATGTGGTAAAGATCATAAATCTAGTGTACATGGCCTAATATGAATGTCTACTCCTAATCGAATGACCATCTGAATGAGAACAGTCCTACTCTGATGGATGTGTTGAGCCCTGCAAATAAAATTGTGTATAGGATGTGTTAAATACATATAATTTATGTTAAATAAATTTTATGAAAGTTATTTTTAAATGAACTTGTATTTTTAAATATCAATCTAGATCTATGCATACATAAATATTGCATGTACATATACATGTGTTATTATATAAAAATGTAAAACTCATATGTCCACTAGTAGTAGATTCATCCACAGAGTCACATCGATCATGCACACGCGATTTGGACCAAGGCTAGGAGTGATATGAGGTATGTCCACCTGTAACAATATATATACATATATATATATCAACTTACATGAATATCTAGTTTAAAAAAAATTAAAATAATGAAAAAAGAATTGAAACGTGCACATGCACATCATCTAATATCAAATGACCTAAGTACTCTGAAACAGTCGCCTCCACCATATCCACCAAATGGTCAAGCGATGAATCAACATATGCATCCATCCGATCTATCCCATGTGCCAAAAATGATGAATGCAGAGGAATATGAAGGTGAGATAGCATCAACAATGATGAACTAGAACCAATCAACATATTAGTAAAACCCATAGTCTGTGCAGCTACCGAATGAACTATAGGTGGATCCTGATGCACATTAGTGCTCAGCTGAGAGTGATGGGATCCTGGAACTGAATGACCTCTGCATCTCAAATGATCTCTAACATGCTCTATATCGATCCCATTGTTTGATGCAATGTTGGCATATGCCTCCAACAGGTCCTTAGCCAAACAATGCAGAGTCATGCATGTTATATCTCTTGTAAGTGCATCAAGCTATGTAGGAGTAGGGATGTCAACCACTGTAAAAGAATCCATGGTGGTCCACTATGCTGAAAATGGCGTGGATTGGGAATGTCTGGACATCAAATACTGACCTACATGATCATCAAATATCCTAGTGGTGGCAACCGCAATGTGACCTACAGTGTCAATTGCTTCCTTTTGGGAAGCAATGACAACCTCATATGCTATGGGGGCTAGAGTTGGGGTGAGAGTAGGAGACCTCTCACAAAGCAATACCCTAAACACTGGGGGTGGTATATCTGCTCGACGATAGGTGGGCCTATCAGCAATTCTGCCATGCCCCTAACCAGCATATGGTGGAATGTCTAGGTAGTTAACTTTGAGGCCCAAATGGACCTCAACATAAAACTGTTGAACAAAATACAATGGAATCTAGTAATTTTTTGGGTATAGAACATGTGATGTGAGAAATTGTGGGTAGATCAATGAGGCCATAACATGATCTACACATCTAGTGACCTGGTATCCCCTAACCTTACGCACATTTTGATAAAATGGAAAACAAGTGGCTTTTATCATTTCTTTGGTGACACTATCCTATATTTGTTTAAGGGGGATGTCACCATGTACTTCTTCCCACATGTGAGAAAGAATAGCAACCACTCTATCTAGGGAATATGCACTAGTCCTCTCAAGTTCATCTTTTAGTTTTTCTAGACTATGCAATATTAACATGCATGGTTCACTATATATCCCCGGGTTTGCACCCTGTGCTAATGAATCTCTCAATTTTTTAATCTTATTACTGGTATTTGCAAACAAAGAATCTGGCACAGGTGGAACATGATTTGCATTTTCCATGTTATGTATATATATATATATGTATATATACAGTACACCTAAAAGAGCAATGAGACTTTGGTAAGTAATATATCTAGATAAAGGGAATACAAATCTAAAATAGTTGTAATAATTCATCTACTCATCAATAATATTTTCATACCATTAACAATTTAAAAAGAATTGGAAGAGAACTATAATCTATAACATAGCATCCTTAAATGGTTCAAATTTTAAATGAAACGATGAAATACATAATACGAATACAAAGATTAGTATAAAATTATTTGAAAATAATTGAGGATAAAAATATTTAATCTAATAGATGTTAACATAAATGAACTTCAAAATAGGATTATGTAAGTGAAAAAAAAGTTGTATTTCCTTCATTGAACCTAAATTTGTCTAGTTAAGATATGTCTAAAATTAAGAATTCACACTAAAATATCAATATTCCATAAGAATCTCATAAAGAGGATGAATTTAATGGAAGATAATATAAAATCCTCCATATGAGGATGAATTTTATCATTACAATATGAGTGAATCATCTCAATTATATAGCCAAGAACATCAAAAAATTATATATTGGAAAGAAAATAATAAAACATTTATCATATTTTTATATGTATAAAGTTTAGATACCATCAAACTATTTAAACTTATAGATTGCATGCTATAAATTGAATCGTTAAAACTAATTTATTAAGAATCAAATCTAATAAAGTTTGACTTCATATTGCATACTTGTTATAAATATCTCACTAATCCAACCATACATTTTATATATGTTAAAAAATATATAATTGTTATGCCCATAATTTTTCACTATATCTTGATGTGGATCTCCTTCAACTAGATCAATTAAAAATTATTTGTAATGTTGGAGGAAAATGGATTTAATATCATTAGAGTTGTCATGGAACTACCTCTCTTGATCAACGATAGATATTATCCACTCTCGAGAATGTAAATATGTTCAAGATAACTAAAAATTAATTTGTATCCCTTATATCCTTTCATCCAATGTAGCCTATCTCTTAATTGAGATCATCTACCACAATTAAGTTCAAATCTTCTAAGTTTTATTTCAACGGAAGAAACCACTCATTGTAGAAAAGTTATTAGTAAGTGCTAAAGCCAAAAAAAGTTTTTCTTTTCTATTTGGATCCATATTTTTTTTCCATTCTAGATCTCTTTCTAGCCATATTCTTATTGTAAGATCATAGTAAGGTAGTGCAATAGATTTAATCACATCATTCCACAATTGTATCCACTTACCATTTTGATGAGGTCTAGGAACATCAACCAAAGTGATATTAGGGAAGCAAGGTGATCAATTTGATTGAGGTGGGAAGTGTTGAGCTTGAAGGATAGATTATTAGGTACGAGGAATAAGAAGTTTGGAAATTTTAAAGAATTGGGAGGTGATATGTGAGATAGGTTTAATAGAATCTACTTAAATAAGGGTCTTTTGTGGAGAGGGGATAATGGGAAGAGAAATAACTAAGTTTTAATCTATCAATACAACTAAGTTTCCCTTAGTTCACCATCTCTTTAGTTGGTCCAAGTGAACTAGTAATAAGTAGAAGAATATTTTTTTGTCTAAAATGGGATCTAAACCCCTCATGGTATTTCTAGAGTTAGGATGTAGGAATTCAATTATTTTTTAGAGAGTTTATGAGAACTAAACCAACTTGTATCTTGGTTTTTTCCACCATTTCATATTCTCCTCCTTGTAGCCATTTAGTCATAGGTAGGGCATACAAATCCATTCCCACAATTTAACTTGAGATGAGGAGTTAATAGGCCCATACAATAAAGAAAAAATGAATAGGTATTCCTTGGATTAGTAGTAAACACTAAGCACAATTGTTGTTGGGATCCATTCCTCAATAGATGATAAACTTAGCCAACTATTGGGAAAGGTGGGTCAACATTGTATCCTAATATTTTGATTTATTATTTTGTCCTCATATTAGGAAATGAGGTATCTCACTTTGTGTTGGTAGTTATTTGTCATTTGTTGAATGCTTCAAGGGAGGTGTCTAAGATGTTCTAAATGCATATAATATTATTATAGCTTTATAAGATGAAACCCTCTCATGACATATTCTTATGACATTTAAGAGCTCATGACTATAGAATATTTACAGTAAAGTATTGACCAACATTATGAAAAATCATAAGAAATATTTTAAGAAATAGAAACTATGTCAAGGAAAAAGATGTGGACATTTACAAGAACTTTTTTTAAGCAAAAGTGGGAGACCACTTATAATTTTATTTATATATAATATTTTACATATAGCTGGTTTAGGTGGACATACTAGTGGGAAAGAACCAACAAGAAAACCCCCAGTTGTAGTCTAAGTAACAAATTTTACAAAATATCAAAAAGACCAGTGAGGTCCTAGTACAAATGACCAATTGTCTGATTACAATGTTACAAAAGCACATTGGTTGAATACATCAGTACATATGCACATTCTCTTATGCACCCAAAATACCAAAAAAAAGACATCATACTAGATATACCCGTGATCTGAATACATAACACAATGGAGATTACAAAACCTTACTAAACATAAGACTGATAAGCTAGGAAGCCACTTTCAAAAAGATGCAGATTTTCCACCAACATGCTAAAAGCCATTAACCAATATTTCTTTTGTTTCCACTTGTTTACCTTTGTGTTGGTGATCATGCTCAAATGAAGGTTTTTATTTGTTAATGATTGAAGATGGAAGTTGCAAATCATGAATGCAAACATGACTTCTCAAGAAAGAAATGGCATGATATTTTCTTTTTAAATCATCAATCTCCTCCATGGAAATGGTAGATTTGTATCTGTTTAGAACTTGGTAGAGATGTGAAGAAGTGTCATGCATTGTGGATAATAACATGCCTTAGAATATGTGAACATAGGTCTCTTCTTATGAAACAAAACCTTGTTTGAATAATTAACATTAGAAATTAATACAGTTTGGTGAGCATATTGTATAATCACACTAGAAACCAACAATGGAAGATTGAGAGTCTCAACTAAGAATTCCACCTTATAGATAACATTCATACTAGAAGCCAACAACTAAAGACCAAATTTCATAAATAAAGTTCATGTGTTATATATCATGCCTTTGAGGGGTCCACAAGTACCATGAGCCTTTTGAAATCCTTCTCCATCTAAATGTATCCATTCCAAGACCATTGGGAGGTGGGTATACAATATGATCCAAGTATTAATTTCTAATGTTAATTATTGAAAGAAGGTATATAAATTATTTTAGCATCTTAATTCTCATACAGAGTTACATCTTAGTCAATTTCTCAATGTATGAGTTCCATATATTTGTAAATTTTTCTTAATATAGAAACATATTTTATTTCATTCAAATTAACCTATCTATTCCATGTTACAAAGGATGCTCTTATTTTAAATTATAAGTATATAATTCAAAATTAATTAGTAATTTTCAAGATAGAGTACACACAATTTCTTTAGTTAAAATAAAATAATATTCTTATTTCCATGTGAGAGCTATGTAGAATGGTAGTTTGATGTCTCAAAAATATTTCTTTCATATATACTAATTTTTTATCATTACATTATCAATGAATCATCTCAATTATATATCCAAGCACATCAAAAATTTATAGAGTGGAAAGAAAAATAATCACACATTTATCATATTTTTGTAAGGTGTTCAAAAAGACTAAAAGTTTCCCTAGAAAGACCTAATTAAGGAATAAAAAAAATGGAAAGTGTCTACCTCATTTTATGTTGACCTTTCCCATATAAAAAGATCATGGAAATGCTAAATGAGTTGATATAAGAATTTTTAAGAATGAAGGCACAAATTCATAACACTAATCCTAAAAGCAACAAGAAAGGCAATGAATAAAATCTTCCTAGTTATTTTGAAAGAAACTTTAAAAGGTTCTAAATCCCCTTCACACCCCTTTCTAAATGAAGTTAAAATAAATAAGTTACCAAATATTTCTTAGAGTTTAAGGTGGTGATTTTAATATGATTTGAGAATAAATAAGATAAATTAGATGAAATCAAGTTTTGTTGTAAAGGTGATGAATTTTGGGGGAATAAGATGAAAATAATTTTGAACCTAGTTGACTCATTAAATGGCAATAAGATAGATTTTAAAGGGGATTTATTTAAAATATGTAATAGTTAGATATGTACTAATACATTATATTCTCTAGTAGATAGTTATTTCTTCCATAAAAAATTCTTACAATCTTATAATTTATTAATAATAGTGATGTGTGCATCCCTAGACACTCTTTGATAACCACACTATTAATGTTTCTATTTTTACTAGAGGATACTCTAATTGAAAAGAATGTAAAGAGGAAGGGTTAGTTAACCTTCATATTAATGCAATGAAAGGTGGGATTATCTTGATGGTATCAAAGTTATCTTAAAGATATATTCAAGGTTTTTCTTCTATGCCTGAACACATTTAGTGAAATACAATGAATATGTGTTATCCTAGAAAATTATGTATAACATTAAGGATAAAATTTAGACTTTAAGTTGAAAGAAAATGTCAAATATTTAGAATAAAAATGGTGGGGATGGAATACAAGCTTCAAGAATCTCCTTGTAATAATTAATTGCAATAATAAATGATTAAAACTAAACACGAATGGATATGTCACCAATAATTTTTAGATAAAAGGACTAAAATTAGAGCCAAGATATCTTAGTTCAAGTATCAGGATAAAGGTATCAAATTCTTATTCAATGTAAACATAGCCGAGTTTGATAGATAAAAAGTTGGCCCCATTAATACTAGGGGAGCATTGTCTAATGAGATTAAGTTGACACTATTCAATTTTTAGAAGTTAGAACCCTAACATTTATATGAGGCTTGTAAAAAAGAACCTTATTAGGAAGAGTAGGAGAGGAGAAATGAACCCATAATAATTATACTTATACAAATAAAAATAATAATAATGTTTAACCATTTCAAAATGTTAAATTTGTTTCACTATGGTGATCAATAGCTAATTTGTACAAGGAGGCCACAATTTATAGGGAAATGAAGACTACATAAGAGGAGAATTTATTAACATAGTAGCTTGGTTGTAGTTGTTTCTTTAGCATTAACTATTCTCTTTTTTCGTTTGTTGTTGAATATTTTATTTGATCTCTTAAAACTTATCAATGGTACTTGATCTTCATAATGATTATTTTCTTCTTTTTCAATTATTATCATCTTAGAAGGAAAATTTACATTTTTCTTTGAAAGTATTTAAAATATTATATTTATTTGATGGTTCCTTCTTAACCTCTTCCACTCCTTGGAAAAAATTATTCAACCAGTTGAATCTCCGTATATTAATCAATTTACGTCTATGATTTATGTATGTGTTTTTAGTGATTTACTCTTTATCCTTTCAATTTATTCATGATATACTTTAATATAGTTATAACAAGTATATAATAGTTTTTCATAATTGGATATGCCTTAAGAAACTCTTTAAACATGAAATTATTTGATAAGGGAAGATATAAATTAAGGTTATTCTTTCTTACTTACCTCATGCTCATCCATATTTTTTGTCCATAAATATTTCAAATCAAATTGGATTTTGCAAAGAGGATAGCTATATTTTAAATATTTTCTCTTAGTCAAAGTCATTTATTTCTTTGTAGAAATTTAAAATTGATTTATGTAATTTAATTTTTAATAGTTTTAACATGGATATATGAAGAATAGTTTTAAATATATATATATATATATATATATAGTAAAGTGGACATATTTTATATTTTCCTAATACTATAAAATTTAATTATACCTTCATTCCTTCTAATCCGAATAGAACTATTTTATTATACATTTCATTCAAACAATCTAGTTTCTTTCCTCTAAATTTATTCTTGGATTCATACATTTAGTTGACCAACCATTTTTGGAGTAATGTCATAAGACTCAAAGGAAAAATATGAAGAATTTTATCCAAGTTTCCATTGTATGCACCCTAGAATTTATATCATGAACTGTTTGATATAATTTCTCAAATAAATTTGTTAATGAACTATTTGATATAATGCCTTAAATAAATTTCCAATAGTGTTTTTGACGGAGTATGATAGAAATAGTGTTTTTGATATAATGCCTCAAATAAATTTCCAATAGTGTTTTTGATATAGTGCCTCAAATAAATTTCCAATAGTGTTTTTGATATAATGCCTCAAATAAATTTGTTAATGAACTATTTGATATAGGGTGCATACAATGGAAACACTATTTGTAACACCCCTCCATTTTGTGCTTTGTTATGTATGATGGGAATTTGGAACTTGGTTACGTCTGATTGCAATAATTAGACGATGTAAAACTATATTTTGATGTGATCTTATTCTGATGCCATCTTTACGACATGTTCTGGATTAACGTAGAAGATATCTAATTTAACGATGTTCTATGCTGTAGATCATGTTAATGATGTTAGATGCGTCAGTTAGTGAGATTGTATTGGTGAAGGGGACGGGATTGTATCACTCGCTTGCGAGTGCCCTACGATTCTGAGATTTCCTCTTCACGGTGTGTCTGATCATATTATGTATATATGCACGTTCGACATGCTCGTTGTTGCAGGTTGGAAGGTATATGACATCGACTCCACCTGGTTTTCAGGTTTGAGCGTGTCCATTGACCAACGAAAACTAATTGGGAGATAGTAGCTAGGTTTTTTGTGTCAAGTCGTTACCCTAGTCACCGAGTGTCGTCGGGTTGTAGTCGAGTTTGGTTGTTTCATGTGCTCTTTTCACCTTGATCTTCAATTAAATTCAAGTTAAAATGGCTTATGTTGCTTAACTGCTGATTAAATGCTCTTGGTTGTAATGCTAGGAAATTATTTACTGTATTAATTAATTTAAATAAATTAATAAAATAATCTAATAGTGGATTAGATTTATTTTATTGATAATTTAAATTAATTGTGTGAATTAATTAAATTATCCCTTTTGAATTAAAAGTGTAAAATATTTAATTATTTTGTTGAATATAAAATGCTAACATACATTGAATTCAAATTGGAATTAGAAAATTGTTCAAAGTTATTAAAAAATTCAAATGTATTCTTATGCAAAGACTTTGGGGTAGAAAAGATATTTTCTGAAATAGTTGACTATTTTGGGGAAAGATATTTGTGAAGAGTTGAATATGAATTTGAAATTGAATTTAGTTTGAATTTGAAAGTGAGTTTGCATTTTTATTTGAATTTAATTAGAATTAGAATTGGAATTAGAAGTTGAATTTGAATTTGAATTTGGAAAGTTTGGAAAAATGATATATTTTTATTTAGGGTTTTCTTTCAACCTCTCTATGGATTCTTAGTTTTGAATTTTTTTGGGGGAGAGGCTTGGAGGAGGCTAAGATGGTGGAGTTGAAAGAGTGCTTGAAAAATCTCCATGGTGAAAGCTTGCAATTTTGGAGGAAACACAAGGTTCCATCATTTCTCCTTTCATCTTCTTGCTCACTTTGTATGATTGAAAATATAGTGTTAGATTCTATGGAAATTCATGGAAAAGCTCTTAAAATTGGTAAATGGTAGATAGATTTGGAATGGAAACCAAACAAGAAATTTATACCAAGTTATGGAAAGAAAATCCAAGAAAACTCAATGTTAAAACTAGATTTTGAAAACCCATTTTCTTGTTTTGAAATAAGTTCTATTTTTTTGAATTGGGTTGGATTATTTTTACAATTTGGATATGAAATCAAGATTTGAGTATATATATTCGTGAATACAACCATATATATCAATATATGGAGATACCCACAAATATATATACAAGTATATTTGTTATTGTAGAAATTTTAAATTGTGGGTAGAACCCCATAAAATTTTATTGATTTTCGTTTCTGGAAAATGCAGAAATAAATTATAAAAAAAATTCTTTTTGGTGGGGGGGAGGTCAAACCCCAAAAATGGTTTCCAAGATGGAGACCTTTCTTCTACAAATTATCCAGGGTGATAATTCAATTATGGAAGATAGTACACCAAAAAAAGAATTTTGGGAAGATAATTCCATCTCCAAATATTCATCCAGTCAAATAGAGGATCCTAGATATAAGAAAGAATATTGTAACAAGACTTAAAATAGTAATTCCCATCCTTAGAGTCTACTTAAACCAAGGATTCCAACGAATTGAAGTTAAAGAACTTGTGATTCTTAATAGCTTTGAGAAGCTCTTCAACATCCAATCGAAGGGGGATATCAAACCAATTATGATCAATCTTCAACATCCAAAGAAGTGTCCAAGTAATTAGAGACCTTATTCCCAAATCAGCACAGAGGTTCAACTTTATAGTACACAAAATTAGATGTGGGCCAAGGGCCTATGAGGAAAGCCATCTGTCATCCAAAAAGGAAACCAAAGTACTAGATCAAACTTGCTAGGAAGAAACCAAGGAGAGAATTCCTAGATTTGATGAGGTTATTCTAGATTATGGATCCTAGAGGAAGAATACAATTATCAAGAAGACAAAGACAATATCTACCCTATAGATACTTATCCATTAGGATTGACATCCATTCCACCTGATTATTCAGAAGCTTCCAAGTGATTTTAGTTATGAGGGCCACATTCATCTACCTGGTCCTTCTCAAATCGAGTCCCCCATAACTTTTTCTAGATCAAATAACTTTTTCTAGATCAAACAATATCCCAATTCACCAAAGAAAAATGGCTCCTCTCTTCATTGCCTGACCAAAGGAATCTTCTCTTAATTTTATAAATTTTCTTTGACCATGGAGCTGGCATAAAAACAAAGACATTGGGTAGAGAGCCGAACTATAGAGAGTGGTCTTGAGGAGGAGAAGCTTACCTTCTTTGCTAAGGAGAGTGCCCTTCCAAGCCACCAACATTCTTTGCACTCTTTCTAAAAGGTTAGACCAAACCAATTTTTCCACTTTACAACTACTGAGTGGCATTCCCAAGTACATTGAGGGAAGAGGGATAATCTTGCAATTAAGGATTATGGATATCTTGGCTTGAAGAGAAGGGTCAACATTAAGAAAGAAGGTGGAACTTTTAGTAAAATTGATACATTGGCCAGAGGTCGTAGAATTTTTTTTAAGAAAATAAATTCACCCCTTGGCCTCCACTAAAGTATGGTTTCCCCTAGAAGGATTGTATCATCAAAAAATTGTTGGTGATAGATTAGTTGAGAGATAGAGGATGGGGCAAAGCTAGCCAAGGTACCATTCAAAACTACAACCAAGAACTTCAACCATTAGAATGAAAAGATATGGGGACAAGGGGTCCCCTTGATGGATACCACCAAATGTTGAGAAAAAAGCCTATAGAGTACCATTGATAATCACAAAAAACTTGGGGGAGTTAACACATCCTTGAATGAGCTTCAAAAATTTACTAGAGAAGTCGAACCTACAAAGAGCTTCAAATAGAAATTTGTAGGACACTTTGTCATAGGCTTTGGATATATCCAGCTTAAGAGCCATACTTTCTATTTTGTTTCTTCCTATGGAATGGAGGGTTTTGTGAACCAACATAATAGATTCTATAATTTTCCACCCCAAAACAAAACCTTTTTAAGAAAGATGGATCAATTTATCTAGAAAGGGTTTAATACGATTTAGCAACTGCTCAGAGAAAATTTTATAGAACATATTGCAAAGGCTTATGGGGAACAAATCAATCAATCTATTCACTCCAGAATTCTTTGGAATGAGAATAATGATGGTTTTATTAAATTCCTTGAGGATATTACTAGTAGAGAAGAACTCAATAACAATAGAGATGACATCCTGCCTAATGATATCCCACAACTTCTAGAAGAAGAAAGGTGGGAAGCCATCAGGACCTAGGACCTTAAAAGGGATAAGGGAGAAGACAACCTCTTGGATCTCATCAATTGAAGCACATATTTCCATGAACAAAAAATCTTGCAGGGAGAGAGAAAGGGGAATGACATCAAGGAGGTCTTCCTCCATAGAATCGGTCCTGGGAGGATTGGAGAGGTTATTAAAGAAAGAAACACTGGTGCAAGCCAAATCTTCCTTAGAAGATATAAATAACCATCATTAGAAACCAACTTAGAAATGGAATTCCTTTTCTTGTGTCTAGAAGTCATCATATGAAAGAACCTGGTATTTTTATCCCCCTCATGAAGGCAATTCCTAACCCATTGTTTCTAGTAAACTTCTTCCTTCTCAATAATATTATGAAGATCACTTAACAAATTATTTTCCTTATCAATAAAATCCACCGGAGGACTCACTTCCATATCCTTTTGGACCTATCTAAGTTGATCTTTAAGATTTTTTTTTTTTTCAAAAATGTTACCAAAGAAACTCCAACTCCATTCTTTCAAATTGAGAGAAGGTATTTGAATTACAGTTGATACATCCACATAAGCTCAAATTGAAAGGGGAACTTAGCCTTAGGTGGAGGGGTAACCCATTGCAGAAGCAATGGGATATGAACTGATCCAATCCTTACAAGATAAGAAAAGGAGAGGGAGGCCATATCCTTATTGGAGGACACTAGACATCTATCGAGCCTTAGTTGAATAAGATTGTCTCTAGCCTAATTATTAGACCAAGTGAAAGAGCTTCTCTCAAGGTCTAGATCAGATAGGCATCCATCATACATGAAGGTGTTAAGGTCTAATATACTATTCAGAAAATCCATAACACCACCCAGCTTCTCAAAGGGATAAAGGGGGTTATTAAAGTCTCCCATCATCATATAGTTACTATGCAAATAAGTAATCCATCCACAAAGGTCAAGCCAAGTATTCTTCCT
>VDFB02360634.1:81718-168578 GCA_007258455.2 Sequoia sempervirens | reverse complement strand
TCCAACAATAAGTACCCCAAAGGCATGTGAAAAATATCTTTTGTTGGTCTTCTTGTGCTATATGGATCTAATTGTATCCAAAGAAACTATCCATGAGGGAATCACATTATGTCATACTATTAAATCTACAATGATGTCTATGTTTGGTAATGGAAAATAATCTTTCAAACAACCATTATTTAGATCTTTGAAATCAATATAGATATAGATTCCCTCAGTGGGTTTTTTCAACAAGGACAAGGTTAAATACCTGTTGTGTAGTTTTTGCACACATGCCCCGCTGAAAGCAGGGACCCTTTTTTCTTGTTTTGTTTGTTTTCGTAGGGTCCTAACTTCATCCCCTTAAGGGATAAGTATCTCAGTCTTGGTCTTGTTTCTCCCATGTGATTAGCAATGAATCTACATTTGAGATGTAATTTTTCAACTTCATGTGATTATCTGGCTCTTTGAGATTGACCCTTACTTAGAAAATTGAAATTGGGGAAAAATTGGATAAGTGTGGAAGAAATTCAGTGATTTTGAGGTACCTTAGATTACCTGAACCTTAATCTGGCTGGGTAATCCGAGCTACCTAAGATTACCTAAATCTGAGCCCTTGTCAAACTTCTGAGATTCTTGTAGACATATGTTCAAGCATTTATTGCTTACAATTAATGAGTTTGAAAGATCAAAAAGGGGTTCTAAGGTGTCATTTGAGTCATTCTGCTTGGTGCATGCTCGAGTTTGAAGAGAAGAATTTTCCATCATCCATTTTGATTAAGCTCTATAGTTAGGGTCTTGTTGTTTTCATGATCATCACAGGATTCTTGAGAGACTTCCATTGCACCCTCTTTCCCTATGCGTCGTTTCAAGGTAGGGTTTCCCTCTTTACTTTTAATTGAGCTCATTTTGTATTGATGCACCCTACTTTTCATTTAATAAACTTCTTGTTGGGAGGGTTTTGTTATGCATATGGATTTCAAAGGTTTGTGTGTGATTTTTTTGGGCATTTTATTCGGGTTTCTTGTTTCTTCTGGCATACATTCGGGAGACTTTGATGATTAATGATGATTTGAAACTGTGGGGTTTATGGAAATATTTGGGTATCTTCTCTTTTTGTAATTTTATGATTGATAATAGAATCAAAGGATGTTGCTCTATTTTGAAACTTGATTTGGAACCTTAGTTTCTCAAAACCCTAGATGAGAATTATGAATTCGATGATTGGGATAAAAGGGAATTTGGGAACTTTGTGTAAATCAATTGATATGGGTTATCTTGAGGAGTTTTTGTTGTCTTTTCTACTGAAATGATCATAATTGACCTTCATAATATTTTGAAAATTCAACACTTAGCGTTTTGGGTATCGAACAAGACTCTTAGAAATTCTGAGCTATCTCTAATTTTCTGAGCTATAATCTGCCTAGAGAATCTGAGCCCCCTCGAATTATCTGAGTCTTGTGACCAACCTAAATCCCAAGAAAAGATGAACACTTAGACAATTTATGAGCTTAGTTTTCATTTAATAACTCCAAGCAAGCTCAGATTACTCGAATGATAGTTCACCTAGGTAATTTGAGGTCCCTAGAAATACCTGAGCCCCATGAATGATTGAACTTCCAGTGCATGAAAATGACTTGAACTTCGAATGAAAGAAATTTACGAGGTACTTTCAAGATTATCAATGATTGAGTGTGATCGAATGCAATGATGAACTTTATCCTCTAAGGATTGTGGGGGCTTTTAGGGAAAAATACGAACAAGGTGTAATCTCTATGAAATCTGAGCTAGCTCGGATTGCCCAAGCCTTAGTCTGTCCCAAAAATCTGAGCCTACTTAGATTACTCGGCCTTCCTCTGGTAGTCTCATATTTCAAGAATTAATGATGAATGAGTTTGTACATGATGGTTATTTGGCATTTATGGTTGAATTAGCATTGAGTTTGAGCATGATTCATTATTTCATTATAATTTTGAGCTCATATTGATAATTTGCACTTAATCATGTCATTGAACTTGTACTAACGAATCTTATTGAATGAATGGCATGGTGTAATGTGTTATTTGCATTTGGGTAATTTTGGATTTTCTCTAACAGATGTAGGTTGAGGTTAGTCTTGACAAAACCACCAAGACAAAGGCTACTCTAGTATAAGAAGAAGTTAGGATAAGACATGAAAGGATGAAGTACGACTTCAAGGGCATTTGGCTAGAGACCAAGATTGCTTCTGCATGGCCAAAGATTGTAGATACAAACATGGGTCATGTGGATTATGATAACTTTCAGTAGAGGATGTTTTGAAAGGCTCCCACTCCATTGACACAAATCATTACTCACACTAGATTGGCACAAGTAGCAAGATTCCCTCCAACACAACTATGTCCTGAGTTGGTCTTGGAATGTGAAAAGTACTATGACTCTAGGACAAGAATCATAATTGGACCACAAGGTAGAGTCATGGAAAATTTAACTAAAGAGTACATTATAGAAGTCTTCAACATTGCCTCACATCATAAACCCATTAAAGAAATCAACATTAGGGAAGCAATCAATTTCTATGAGGTAGACCCCAACAAAGCTTTGGAAATCATGAACAATGCATGTATATTGAAAACTAAGCCACTCTACTCAAAGCTACCAAAACAGTTGCATAGAAGTGATTTCAAGCTGGAGTATCATTATATCATAACTCTTTTGGGTAGAGTCATGGCTATGGAAGAATCTCACATCTTTCAGACTTGGATGTTCCATCCCATTACACAAATTATCATTGGGAAAAAATTATAAGTAACAATTTGGATGTCCAACTAAGAAGTGTGCAAGAAACCAACAGGTTCACTATGACCTCTTATTTTGTCTACATGTTGGCACACAAGACCAAGTACAAGGGTCTCAGCTACAAAGGAACCATAGGAAAAAGTAAATTATGGGATGTGTACCCACAAATACAACACAAAACATCCAACTATAGAAGAGCTAATGATGAATTTTTATGTTTATTCCAAGACTGTTGTAGGATGCTCTTCATATCAGGGTTTCTTTTGATGCTATGGATTTGATTAAGCAATATGGGCAATGGTTCATCCAATTCCAAAGGTTCGCATACATCTGAGTACAATGATGTACAATTGTTCCTCTCAGACTACCTAGATATCCAACCAAAAAACTTCTAATGTTAGAATTGGCAAGACAAATGGTAGGCTTTGAGGAGATCCTACAATAGGAGATAAAGAAGAAAGGATTGGGATCAAAATTCCCACTAAGAATGGGAACTTTAGAGGCCTTCCTTACTATTCAAAGTGCTCAAAATTCTAAGAAGGAGATTGCACAATTTGAGTTTTATTCTCATACCAATAGGAAGAATTTTGATTCATATGGAAAGGAAATGAATCAAGCCAATAGAACTATTAGGCATAAATACCACATTAAAGATTATTGGGCCAACTGTCCAAATGAATTTGAGGCCATATGGAGGATATTCTCAAGGTTTCATTTGAAATCAATCAGATTATATAGAGTTGTAGAGGTTTCTGATCAGGTACAGGATGGTGATGCAGACCTACTCCAACACCATGATTTTGAACCATATAGGAATAGGCCTCTCCCTCCAATCAATTGGTCTAAGGAAGAAATAATAGATTTGGATCAAGTAACTGAGACTATAAAGAAATAATCCAGATTATGGGTGAAGTACAAGGTGTTAGAACTGGAAGCTGAAGGAAAAAAATTCACCTATGACTTGATGGGAGACTTAGAGTCTCAATCTAAAGAAGAAACTAAAGCTAATAAGGGTGGTGAAATTGTCGAGTCTCATGGGGAGGATGTCCATGAAGAAGGAGATAAACCAGTGTCTATTAAAAAAGAACCAAGATCCAGGCACAAGTAAGGAGAGAAGCCATCTCCTAAAATTAAGAAGGCTCCTCAAGTTAGCATTAATGTAGAAGAGGGTGAAACCTCACAACCTATGTGGAAAAGAAGAATAATCACAAAAAGGCAGAAAGCTGCCAAAGAAAAGGAAGGTGAAGCTGCTACGGATGCTCCTTCTACAACAAAGGTTGTTGGTTTGGAAAGTTTAGGGGAAAATCCCCAGGTATATGTCAGAAGGAACTCCCCAAAGCATAAGGTCTCTCCAGTAGAAGGGGTGAAAGCTATAGAGAAAGAGGTGCAAAATGAAGAGGCACCTACTGATGATATGGAAAAGAGAGTAGCTACAAGAAATAATTCTCCCATTCCTTCTCCCCATCAAAATGTGCAAGTTTATGAGGAAGCAATTAATGAAGAAGGGAACATATCCAATGATCTTGAACATCCAAATGAAGAAGATGATGAGATTTATACTCCTAAAATCAGAAAATGGAGGAAATTTGTACAAGAAATGAAAGAATCCACGTCTGGAGTAGAAAGAAAGAATACAGAGTCTGAATTAGTTCAAGGAAAAGAATATAAGTCTCCAGAGAGGGTAATCATTGATGATTCATAGGATGAATATGAGTCAGGAGAAAACAAAGAAGTTACTGATAGCCCTCACCAAGACAAGGATGAGCAATAAAATCAACAGAAATGAGAAGGGATGCTAAAGAAAATGTGGTTGATAGTCCTAATAAGGAGGTGGAAACTGAGTAGTCTACTACTCCTGAATGGTTAGAGAAGAGGCTAAGCAAGAAGCCAATAATTGTACAAGAGGAATCCCCAAGCTGGGACAAGTTGCTTGAACAATGGGTGCAACCAAAGCAAAGAAATAGAGCCAAGACAGTCTTTAGGATGTCAATAGATGAATTCAATAACATGATTGTACATGTGGCAGTCCCTGCAAGTGACAAGTTCAAAGATGAAGTTGGGCCATCTAACTTTAAGGTGAAAACTATCAATTTAGGGCCAACTACTAAGGAACAAGAAAAAGAAGAATTCCAAGCATCCTCTCAGGCCATTCTCAGAAGGCTAGACAAGGAGACATTGGAGAAGGAAAATCTATAAAAGAAATTAAATGATGTTTATAAATATGTACATCATCTGATGAAACCTCTGCAGACTATTGGGAGTGAAGGAACTATTCCAATGGGATTGCTACCTAAGGAGGCAATTTTAGAAATTGAAAGATTAAAATCCTCTATTCATAGCACTCATAAATGGATTTAGGACGTCAGTAGCAGAGGGGATGAAGCAATTGAACAAATTTTTAAGATTTATACCAATTCTTCTAATTTTCTTGAGCACACTTCACAATTTGCTACAAATTGTAACAAGATTGATGAGTCAACTTCTAATGAGTTGAAGAAAATTCTGTAGATACCTAAGGATGAAGTGGCCAAGCTAGATATATTTTCCTTTGATGAAATTGGAAGGGTGAAGGAGTGGATTGAAGTTTGGAATTACAGGAAGAAGCTCCTCTCAAAATCTTTGAAGAAAATAATGAAATTCAAAGGGAAAATGGAAGAAATATATAATAGTTGCATTAATTTTCTAGAGATAGTGACTAGAAGGAAAAAATTTGGCTAGAAAAAATTGAACATTGGAAGATTGCAGGAACAGTGGCATGAAATCTATGCTCCCTCTAATAGTGCGCCAATTACAAAGGAAAATTTGGAAGATGTGGCAATCTATATTTCAAAACTAGACAAATATCATGAGTTACAAATTAAATGGAATAAGGTAATGGCCCAATATTTGGAGGAATTTAAAAAATCATAAAACAAGAATTAAATTTATTCCAGTTCTAGACCCAAAAGATATGAAAGAAATATTGGAGAAGGCTAAGGAATTATTTAATAAATTAGAAGTTGACAAGGAGGGAGAAAATTTCCAACTTGTAGCCACCTAGAGTTTTGTGCCAGTCATGTGATAGTACAACTGGAAGGCGACCTCAAATTTTTTGCAACTAAGGAAATATTTTAGAGGATTCTAGGCTGACCTAGATGAAGTTTCAACCATTAAATACAAATTTTATTTTATTCAAAACTTCCTAGGCTGACTTGTGTGGCTGACCTATTGATGTAAACCCTAAAATTTGGCTGACCTAGTGAAAATTCTCTATAAATTAAGGCTTAAGCTTCCTTTGTAATGGTTAGAATTAGTTAAGACATAGTTGCTAAAGCTATAGTTGAGTTAAGAGTTATCATTTTCTGAGAGCAAGTGTTGTTACATTGATAACACATGAATTGTTGCAAACTTGGGTGATTCAATATAAGTAAAGATATTGTTCTTTGGTGCTCTTTCTTGTGTTGCTTCACTTTGCATGGTTCTTGTTGTTCAAAATCTTTAAGATTTCTTTCAGATTATTAGTTACATGTTAGATTTTAGATCTAGATGTGATGCAATGTTGTTGATGATTTGATATTTGAAGTGTTTGAGCAATCCTTGGTCCATTCTTTTAGCAATTTTTTGATTGTAAGTTGTCGTGTAAAGTTAGCCTGGGCCTTGAATTTGTGTGCTAAGTTCAATTGTGGGTATTTATTCTTTTCAATTGCAAAATAGGGTTGATTTGGGTGAATGCTTCATGATCTAAAAATCTTTAATTCCTTAAAAGATTGCACTGTTTCTATGAAATTGTAGATTTGATCTGGGTTAAGTAGAAATTGATTTTGAAGGATTGGTCTACTTTAAGTGTTCAATCATTTGCATTTTTGGTATTAGGTTTACTTTACTTTTCAGAAAATACCTCTAAAACCCTTATCTTTTACTATTTATTTTAAAATTTGAGTTAGTTTTAGGACTAAGAGTATCACTATATTGCAAGATCTGATAAATTTGAAGTTTCCAACATTTGTTTTGTAAGGTCCCTTGTGATTACCAATTTTTTCACATTTATCATTGATTTGTTTTTGCATTGTCAATACCTGACATTAAAGATCTTGGGGTTATCTGTCCAAGCTTGCTGATAGAGATTTACCTTTCAAGTGAGATAGAATATCACATTTTGTCTAAGTTGTTGATGTGGAGAAAACACCATCAACAGATTGGTGCTAGAAGGAGGTCCTGAATAAATAAAGATGGATCATTTTCTATATGCAATTTCTCTTAAGAGAATTTGAAGAACCAGATCTACACTAGGGGAGGAATATTTCTAAGAGTTTTAGGCCCCTGCTAGGTCAAGAAGGACCAGGAGAAGGGGAGATTCATCATCTTCCCCACCATTTAAATCCTCTTCATCATACTCATCATCATTAAGTCCTTCCTCATTTGATTCTGAGGCCATTCCCATTCAACAACCACAACCAATCATTAATCAACCTTTACCACCTCCACCACCACCAATGGCTTTCTTGGAAAACAACCCATCACCTTTGTCCTTCAACAACTACAATGTCATGCTAAAGAATCCTGAACATTTCTACTCCAAGTTTCATGTTAATGACCCTAATAGGACTACAATGGAACACATCCAAATTTTTTAGACTTATCTCAGGGATAGAGGGATCAATCATGAGGATGTGGCATGTAGGCATTGCCCATATTCTTTAGGAGAATATGCTTTTTACTTGTATAACCATTTACCTGCTGGGTCAATTCACAATTGGACAAAACTTGAGAATGCAGTTCTATATAAATTCAAGATCCCCATCAGTGCTAATGAGTTGTATCTACAATTCACTAGAGCTAAAAGAGAAGTTAATGAGCCCATAGGGTCATTCAATAATAGGTTTCATCATGCATACACTAGGCTGAAAGCTCCTTATGTTGTAGATAATGCTACTGCCCTGGAAGTCTATTATGAAGCTCTTGATAGTCTCACAACCACTTTCCTTGAATGGAGGCCTAATCCTCAAAACACTTTACTTGATGCTTATGCAGAGGTTGTCAAGCTTAGTACAGATTTGAGGCAACATTTATCTAGACCCTTGCCATCTTTAGGACCTATGGCTCATCAGGGATAGATTCAATCCCTCAATCAGGCTTTGACTAACCATACACCCATTATGAATCTAGTGCCACAATTTCTTTTGGTTCCACATCCAAGTCCTCCAATGAATTAAGCCCCACCAATGAATAGTTATCCTAAACAAAATGTCAATCAGCCTCTCCATTCACAGCAACAAGCTGGCTTTCCCACATACTTTCAAAATTCTGATGTACTAAACCAATCCATGGGTTCAGGAATGGCATCAAGATACTCTTAGAACAATGTGAATTCGATACCTTATAGTAATCCTGATAAAGAGAGATTAGATGAGCTGACAGACCAAGTCAAGAAGCTAAATATGGAAGTAACATACCTGAGGAACTAGAATAGTCAACTCCAGGTTGCTTAGAGGAATATGCAGTCCAATTATAATAGGGAGAATCGAGACTCTACATAGGGACATGGGAAAAATGTTGATAGAGGGAAGCCATTTGGTCAGAATTTTGATAAAGGGAAAACAGGTGGACAAGGATTTGAAAGGAGACAACCACCTAGGTAGGAAAAAATATGGAACACAAGGCTAAACAATGAAGGTGTCCCTACTCCATTGGACCAACCTCCTAATCAAGAAAAGCCTCCAAGTGGTTTGTATCTAGCAGAGGTAGCTTTATTTAGATGGTGTAGACTCCAAAAGACAAGTCAACATTATGAGTTGGATTACCCTGAGTTCTAGACTGTTGCATCCATCTTTTAGTATGAGGTTGAAAATAATTCCAACAATCAGGAGTTAGTACCATCCAACCCTTATGATTCTTTAGTAATGTTGTTGAATTGTGCTCCTTTCCCATGAAGTGAAGAGAGTAGGGCAGAAGAAGAGTTAGGTGGGTAGGATGATAAGACATAGCAAGTATACAATGGAGATGAGATTTCACAATTTTTCAATGAAGAAAATAAGAATGATAATGGTCATTTGGATGAAGAAAAAACTGGCATTGAAGAAGTTCAGTTGTTCCAACAGCCTACAAGAAAATATGATCTAAGGAATAGGTCAAATAGAAATCCACAAGTTGAAGGCCCATTCACTGCATCAATCCCTCTAAATAACCTCACTACACCACCTGATCCTAATGCCAACAACAATCCATCCTATCCTCATGTACCTACACAATATTTTTCAAAAGGAGGACAGTCTAATTCTGCTAAAGGAAAGAACATTGATGAAGGAAAGGAGAGGTTGGTGAATCATCCTAAGGACATTCATGTTGATATGAACATGGAGCAGTTGGGTGACTATGTGGCTGAAGAACTCAATAAATTAAAGGTAAGTCTTTATGCTTTTAAGTTGCTAAGAGTTCCTACTATAAAAAATACAGTTCTAGGAGCTTTTAAAACAAATGTAGTTCATCAAGATTGGGCAGCTAGTGAAGCAGCTGGGAAGACTTTTAGTTCACAAGTACCAAAAGATCACAGCCAAGCACAACCTAGAGATAAAGGGAAAGAAAAGGATAGGAGTCAGGTTGCACAAGTTGATACTCAACTAAGTTTGTTCCAAGGAAAGACAAAAACTCCTCCTTTTCTAATTTCTATTCACCTCTTTGGGAAGAACTTACACAATTTCCTTCTAGACTCAAGGGTTTCCATGAATGCTATGCCTTTTTCTATCTATAGAGCCCTAGGTATTACTCTTGCAACCTCTCAATGAAAAGTCACTCAGTTGGACAAGAAAAAGGTGAATGTGGTGGTAGAATTAAATATGATTCCTATGCAGATTGTATCTGATCCTAGGATTCAACAAGTTATCAATATTTAGGTGGCAGACATTCCTAATACTTATGGTATGATCTTAGGCAGAGATTTCACCAAGACAGTAAATGGATATGTATCAACTGATCATTCCCATATGTGGATTTATTAGAAAGGGGTACCAAATCAAATTAAGATTGAAAGGGAACCTAGAATGAAGTATGTAATTAGTGAATACTTCAAATGAGATATTAGTATTAGAAGCCAGTTTGGGGAATTATGTATTGGCAGCCACTATTTCAAAATTAGATATAGACAAAATATTTATGTTGTAGAGCACATCTGGTGAGCTCACATCAGAATCCAATAGCACTCGATCATTGGTTGAACCAATAGAGGAAGGTGATGATCAAGAAGATGATCAACTCAACTTGTTGGATAATTTTCAAGAGTTCATCCCAAAATGTGTAGAGGATCAAATTCAATTTGGTAGAGATATGAATTTCAAGGAGTTACTTCTTCTAAATTGGTGTAGAGTCCATAATGCTTCCCACTCAGAGCTGGAATGTTCCCTATGCTAGACATCAGTGGAGAAAATATAGAGATGCATCAATCCAACCCCAACTATCAAGATAAGCATGCAAAGTATCCAAGATGATCCCAAAGGTAAAATTCTAATGCCTTTTGAAGAACCTCCAGTAGTAGAAAAACTAAAGAAAGATCAAGAGGATCATGAGTTGCTGGTTTTTGGACACTTAGATTTGACGGATCAAATTCAAAGCAAGGTGTTGGAGCTAGATTTGAGCTTATCATTCCTAAAGGTAAAACCTTTTTTTCTGCTCATAGACTCCAATTCCACTATACTAATAATGTAGCTGAATATGAAGCTTTGATTCATGGATTATTGATGGCATTAAGAAAGAAGGATAAAATTATGCAAGTATTTGGAGATTAAGAGTTGGTATTTAGGAAAGTTAGGAAATAGTACTCATGTCACGATAGAAGGATGACTAATTACAGACATAGAGTATGTGATCTTATTGAGGGGTTTGATGCTTTCGATATTCAATTGATACCTCGTAGCAAGAGCTAGAATGTTGATGCTTTGGCATAGGAAGCTCGTACATTACAACCCTTATCACTTCCAGGTTTGAAGAAGTTTATTGTGGAGCTCACTCTAGTTCCATCGGTGCTCGACAACATAACCAATTTTTATGTGTTTGAGGATGACAAACACAATCTTGATTTTATCATGAGTTTTGATGTGTTTACCTCATAGATAATTGGTGAAGTGGAGCCTCAGGAAGTAGAGATGGACCTAGAAGGATTAAGCAATCTGAAAACCAACACTATTCCAAGGGGGATGGTGCAATTGGAGAGAATTTTTGATCTGGATAAGATAAAAGATCAAGAGCAACAAGCTAAGAAAGAGTCCATTAGCAGTCAGTGTTATACCTGTAATATGGGGACTCCAGACAATGTTAAGAATGTTTTTATTGGAAATGTATGTAATCTAGAGGAAATGAGAGGAATCATTGATGTGTTTCACACATACCAGGATGTAATAGCTTGGAGTTATGAAGATTTGAAGACGTATGATACTTCAATTATTACACATACCATTCCTCTCAAACCAAGTGCTAAACCATTCAGACAAACACAAAGACCAATCAATGCCCTATTGGAACCCATCATTCAGAAGGAGGTACAAAATTTATTATCTACTCGTATTATATTTCCAATTAGGCATTCAACTTGGGTGGCTAATTTGGCCCCAGTAAGAAACAAGAATGGAGAAATTAGGCTTTGTGTTGATTTTAGAAATCTCAATCGTACATAAAAAAAGGACAACTATCCAATCCCATCATTGGATGAAGTGCTACAAATCATTAATGGATCCCAAATGATGTCCTTTCTAGATGGGTAATTTAGGTATAATCAGGTCATGGTACAATATGAGGATAGGAACAAAACTACCTTCACTAAAAAGTAGGGGAATTTTTCTTACAGGAGAATGCCCTTTGGGATAATCAATGCTGGAACAACTTTCCAGAGGGCTATGGATATTTCCTTCAAGGACATTATCGGTAAGTGCATCATTATTTATATGGATGATTTAACAGTCTTTTCCAAGAAGCGAGGTGATCATATTGCAGATTTGTGCAAAGTATTCCAAAGGTGTAGGGAATTTGGCATAATCTTTGGAGTCATTGAAGGGAAGTTGTTATGACATGCTATCTCAAAAAAGGGTATTTCTATTGATCTTGAATGAGTGGATACCATACTTAAGATCTATCCCCCTACAAGTAAAAATGAAATGAAGTCATTTTTATAAAAAAATCAACTTTGTCAGGAAGTTTATCACTGGATTTGCAGAAATAGTTAATCCCTTGAATGCAATGCTGAAGTAGGATGCAAAGGTTGAGTGGAGTGATGAAGCAAAAGAGGCTTTTGTAGAAATAAAGAAGGCAATAGTTGATTCCCCAGTATTGGTGAGTCCTGATTATTCCAAACCTTTTTATATATATTCTTTTGCATCAGATCATTCTTGTGTTAGAATGTTAACCCAGAGATTTGACCAAGGAAATGAGCATCCTATAGCTTTCATGAGTGCTCCTTTAAAAGATACAGAATTGAGATATCCTAGTGTAGAAAAGCAGGCTTATGAAATGGTCAGAGCTGTAAAGAAATTGAGGCACTATATCTTAAGGAATAAGGTCTTTGCAATAGTGTCCAACCCTATAGTTAAGCTTCTACTGATGCAAAATGAATTGGGAGAATGAAGAGCTAAGTGGATGACAATGTTACAAGAGTATGATATTGAGATCCAACCTATGAAACTGGTAAGAGGAAAGGGACTAACTAAGATCATGGCTAAAATGGGTCCTGATCTCATAGCCCAACACCATCACCTTCAAGATGTTTCCCCAAGTGATTGGTATGATGACATTATCTACTATCTCTTAAATCAACGATGTCCTGATCATCTCAATGCAGTGTAGCGGAGAGCTCTACATTTGAAAAGTGATAACTACATGTTGAAAGGGGTTGTTTTATACAAGAAGAATCATGAGGGAATTTACCTTTGCTGCCTTGGAAAAGAGGAAGTTGAGACAGTGATAATTGAATTCCATGACAAGTATGGCATGGGCCATGGTTCTGCACTAGCTACTACAAATCAAATTCTAAGGGTAGGCTATTACTGGCCCACTTTATTCAAGGATGCACACAACCATGTGAGGACCTGCCATATGTGTCAAATTGCAACAAGTAAGGAAAAGTATGCAACTCTTCCACTTCAATGAGTCATAGAGGTAAAACCATTTGCATAGTGGGGTTTGGAATTCATTGGTCCAATCAATCCACCTTCCTCTATAGGCCACAAGTACATTATCACTCTCACTGATTACTTTACTAGATGGAGTGAAGCTCTTTCTTGTAAACAGTGCACTTCTGAAGTGGTAATCAATTTTCTAGAATTAGGTATTATCAATCACTTTGGTTACACATTTTATTTGGTTTGTGATAATGGTCCTGCATTTGCTTTATTAAAATTTTCTAGTTGGTCTTTTGACCATGGAATCATTGTTAAATTTGCTTCTAATTACTACCCACAAGGAAATGGTCTAGTTGAGTCCTCAAATAAGAATCTTTTAATAGTCATCTGTAAATTGTTGGAGAGGAACCCCAAGGATTGGCATATCCAACTCAAATTTTCTCTTTGGGAAAGTCGCACTAGACATAAGGCCTCTCTAGGAACCTCTCCCTACCACCTTGTGTATGGTTTGGAGCCAGTATTCCCGATCCAACTAAAGATCCTCACTTTGGAATTTATCAATGATTACTATGATGAAGGGGATAAGTGTGAGGCCCATTTGGTTGAACTTTTGCACCTTGAAGAGAAAAGGGATAAAGCCTTAGAGAACTTTGCTAAACATCAGGGTGTTGTCAAGAGATGGTTTGATAGAAGAGCCAAGGTGAAATCCTTTAGAATCTTTGACTCGGTTCTCTATTGGGATAAAACACATGATAGAAAAGGGGAGCATGGGAAATTTGATAAGCTTTGGGTTGGCCCCTACTAGATTCAGAGATATTGGGAGACAATGCTTTCCACCTGAAAACTCTCACTAGAGAGGATGTCCCATTGTTTGTCACTGAGCAATATTTGAAGCATTATTTCTAGTCCTGAGCTACTTGTAGTCTTCCCCTATAAATAGTTGGATTAGGTGTTGGTCTCTTTTTCTTTTCTTTTTTTTGGTTTTTTTTGCTTTTCATTATTGTAGGTTTTGTTTGGTTTAAGTTAGGTTTGTTTCTATTTTTGGTTTTGGTTTTGGATCCCCTGTTTTCTTCTAGGCATGTTACACTTGCACAACAATATTTACATTATCAAGAGTTGTTCTAAGTATTTCTTTTACAAACTCTAATTATCCTTTCAGAGTTAGTTTGTGGAAATCCTTTACTTGGTGTCACATGTGCCAATGCTTGAAGTGGATGAGTCTCTGGGTTGAATCTGAAATGTGCTTGGGTCTCACACTTATAAACACATCTTAAGAATTCCAAGGTTGTTAGGGGTTCCTTGCGAAGTCTGGTCAAGTGAAAAATATTATTTCTGCTTTAGTGTCACTATGGTTCTCAGTCCTGAGTGTGAGTTTCATTGTTTACAGGGTGAAATGGAAAGTTTAAATGATCTTAAGAGAATATCAAAAGAAAATAAAATATTAAAAATCAAAAGTGAATATTCACCTTATCATGAGTATCTGAGTATCTCTATCAGGGCTATGGATGCTCAGTTGGTAGTAGAGCTATGCTTGGGATGACCACAATGATAACCTTGTTGGGGCTATGGATGCCTGACTGGTAGTGAGGCTCTATCCAGGATGATTTTGGAGTTAGAATCTTTATGTAGCTTGATTAGACTAAGTTTGGTTCCAATATCAACTGAGGGAGGGGAATGAATGCATTTGCACACACTTTGACCCCAACATAGGAAGGGCTTGCTTATTCATGGACTTTGAATCTCTTTTTGTGGTTGACTTGATGCAAGGATTGAAACAAGAGATTTTGGTTTCTTGATTCCAGTTTGTCATTGAAATACTCTGCAACATTTTCCAGTAGGAGTTGCCATTTGTTTTACAGTTTTTGCATACATGCCCCGCTAAAAGCAGGGACCCTCTTTTCTTGTTTTGTTTGTTTTCATATGGTTCTGACTTCATCCCCTTAAGGGATAAGTCTCTTGTTCTTGGTCTTGTTTCACCCATGTGCTTAACAATGAATCTACATTTGAGATGTCATTTTGCAACTTCATGTGATTGTCTAGCTCTTTGAGATTGACCCTTACTCAGAAAATTGAAATTGGGGAAAAATTGGATAAGTGTGGAAGAAGTTCAGTAATTCTGAGGTACCTTGGATTACCCAAACCATAAATCAAACAAGTAATCCAAGCTACCTCGGATTACCCGAATCTAAGTCATTGTCGAACTTTCGATATTTCTACAGACATATGTACAAGCATTTATTGCTTACAATTAATGAGTTTAAAAGGTCAAAAAGGGGTGCTAAGGTGTCATTTGAGTCATTCTACTTGGTGCATGATCGAGTTTGAAGAGAAATATTTTCCATTGTGCATTTCAATTGATCTCTATAGTTAGAGTCGTGTTGTTTGCATGATCATTATGGAATTCTTGAGAGACTTCCATTGCACCCTCTTTCCCTGTGTGTCATTTCAAGGTAGGGTTTCCCTCTTTTCTTTCAATTGAGCTCATTTTGTATTGATGCACCCTACTTTGTATTTAATAAACTTCTTGTCAAGAGGGTTTTTCTATGCATATGGATTTCAAAGGTTTTTGTGTGATTGTTTTGGGAATTTTATTTGGGTTTCTTGTTTCTTTTGGAATAAAGACTTTGTTGATTAATGATGATTCGAAACTGCGGGGTTTATGGAAATATTTGGGTATCTTCTATTTGTGGCATTTTATGATTGATAATAGAATAAAAGGATGTTTCCCTATTTTGAAACTCGATTTGGAACCCTAGTTTCTCAAAACCCTAGATGAGAATTATGAATTCGATGATTGGGATAAAAGGGTGTTTGGGAACTTTGTGTAAATCAATTGATATGGATTATCTTGAGGATTATCTTGTGTAAATATTTGGGTATCTTCTATTTGTGGAATTTTATGATTGATAATAGAATAAAAGGATGTTTCCCTATTTTGAAACTCGATTTGGAACCCTAGTTTCTCAAAACCCTAGATGAGAATTATGAATTCGATGATTGGGATAAAAGGGTGTTTGGGAACTTTGTGTAAATCAATTGATATGGATTATCTTGAGGATTCTATGTTGTCTTTTCTACTAAAATGATCATAATCGACCTTCATAATATTTTGCAAATTCAACACTCAGCATTTTGGGCATCGAGCAAGACTCTAAATTTTTTTGAGGTAGCTTGGATTTTTCGAGCTCTAATCCACCCGAAAAATATGAGCCCTCTCAGATTATCTGAGTCTCATTTCCAGTCTAAATCCTGAACAAAGATGAACACTTAGATAGTTTCCAAGCTTAGTTTTCATTCAGTAACTCCAAGCAAGCTCGGATTACTCAAACGATAGTTCACCAAGGTAATCTAAGGTCCCTAGAAAAACCTGAGCCCCATGAATGATTGAACTTCCAATGCATGAAAACGACTTGACCTTTGAATGAAAGAAATTTTCCAATTACTTTCAAGATTATCAAAGATTGAGTGTGATTGAATGCAGTGATGAACTTTATCCACTAAGGATTGTGGGGGATTTTAAGGGAAAATGCAAACAAGGTGTAAACTTTGGGAAATCTGAGCTAGCTTGGATTACCCAATCCTTGTTCTGACCGAAAAATCCAAGCCTGCTTGGATTACCTGACCTTCATCTGGTAGTCTCATATTTCAAGAATGAATGAGGAATGAGTTTGTACATGATGGTTATTTGGAATTTATGGTTGAATTAGCATTGAGTTTGAGCATTATTCATTCTTTCATTATTACTTTGAGCTCACATTGATAATTTGCACTTAATCATGTCATTGAACTTGTACTGATGAATCTTATTAAATGAATGACATGGTGTAATGTGTTATCTACATTTGGGTAATTTTGGATTTTCTCTAACAGATGCAAGTTGAGCCTAGTCCTGACAAAACCACCAAGACAAAGGCTACTCTAGTACAAGAAGAAGTTAGAAGAAGACATGAAAGGATGAAGTACACTTTCAAGGGCATTTGGCTAGAGACAAATATTTCTTCTACATGGTCAAACATTGCAGATACAAACATGGTTCATGTGGATTATGATGAATTTCAGTGGAGGATGTATGGAAAGGCTCCCACTCCATTGGTACAGATCATTATGCACACTGGATTGGCACAAGCGATAGGATTCCCTCCAACACAACTATGTCCTACGTTGGTATTGGAATATGCAAAGCACTATGACTCTTGGACAAGAATCATAATTGGGCCACAAGGCAGAGTCATGGAAATTTTAACTGAAGAGTCCATTACAAAAGTCTTCAACATTGCCTCACATCATAAGCTCATTGAAGAAATCAGCATTGCGGAGGCAATCAAGTACAATGAGGAATACCCCAACAAAGCTTTGGAAGTCATGTACAATGCATGGATATTGAAACCTAAGCCACACTACTCAAAGGTACCTAAACAACTGTACAAAAGTGATTTCAAGCTAGAGTATCATGATATCATAACTCTTTTGGGCAGAGTCATGGGAGTGGAGGAAGCTCACATCTTTCAAACTTGGATGTTTCATCCCATTACACAAATTATAGCTAACAAGTATTATCATTGGGAAACAATTATAAGTATCAATCTGGATGCCCAACTAAGAAGTGTGCAAGAAACCAACAGGTTCATTATGTCCTCTTATCTTGTCTACATGTTGGCACACAAGATCAAGTACAAGGGTCTCAGCTACAAAGGAACCATAGGACAAGATAGAATATGGGATGTGTACCCATAGCTACAACACAAAACATCCAACTACAAAAGAACTAATGATGCCTTCTTCATGTATATTCCAAGACTGTTGTATGATGCTCTTCATATCAGGGTTTCTTCTTATGCTATGGATTTCATTAAGCAATATGGCCAATGGTCCATCCAATTCCAAAGGTTCACATACATTCGGGTATAGGGATCTCCAGTTGTTCCTCTCAGACTACCCAGATATCCAACCAACAAACTTCTAATGTTAGAATTGACAAGACAAATGGTAGGATTTGAGGAGATCCTACAATAGGAGATAAAGAAGAAAGGATTGGGATCAAAATTCCCAATGAGAATGGGAACTTTAGAGGCCTGCCCTTCTATTCAAAGTGCTCAACATTCTGAGAAGGAGATGGCACAATTTGTGTTGTATTTTGATACAAACAAGAATTTTTTTTATCCATATGGCAGGGCCATGAAGTAATCCAATAGAACTTTTAGGCATAAAGACCACATTTAAGATTATTTGTCCAACTGTCCAGATGAATTTGAGGCCATAAGGAGAAGATTGTCAAGGTTTCCTTTGAAATCAATTAGATTCTATAGAGTTGTAGAGGTTCCTGATCAGGTATAGGATGATGATGTAGACCTGCTCCAAGGCCATGATTTTGAACCATTTAGGAACAAGCCTCTCACTCCAATCAATTGGTCAAAGGAAGAAATAATAAATTTGGATCAAGTCACTGAGCCTGTAAAGAAATACTCCAGATTATGGGTGGAGCACAAGGTTTTAGAATTGGAAGCTAAAGGAACAAAATTCACCTATGACTTGATGGGAGACTGGGTCTCAATCTAAAGAAAAAACTAAAGCTAATAAGGGTGGTGAAACTGTTGAGCCTCATTGGGAGGATGTCCATGAAGAAGGAGATAAACCAGTGTCTATTAAAAGGAGAACTAGGAGCTAGGAACAAGTAAAGAAAGGAGAGAAGCCATCTCCTAAAATTAATAAGGCTCCTCAAGTTAGCATTAATGTAGAAGAGGGTGAAACCTCACAACCTATGAGAAAAAGAAGAATAATCATAGGAAGGCAGAAAGCTACCAAAACAAAGAAAGGTGAATTTGCTACAAATGCTCCTTTTCTAGCAAAGGTTGTTGATTTGGAAAGTTTGAGGGAAAATCCCTAGCTATATGTCAGAAGGGACTCCCCAAAGCATAAGGTCTCTCTAGTATAATGGGTGAAAGCTACAAAGAATGAGGTGCAAGATGAAGAGGCACCTACCGATGATATGGACAAGAGATTAGCTACAGGAAATAATTCTCCCATTCCTTCTCCCCATCAAAATGTGTAAGTTTATAGGGAAGCAATTCATGAAGAAGGGAACATATCCAGTGATCTTGAACAACCAAATGAAGAATATGATGAGATTTCTACTCCTAAACGCTGAGAATGGAGGAAATTTGTACAAGAAATGAAGCAATCCACATCTAGAGAAGAAAGAAAGAATATAGAGTCTAAAGTAGTTCAGGGAAAAGAATTTAAGTCTCCAAAGAGGGTAATCATTGATGAGCCAGAGGATCACCCTGAGGCAGGAGAAAACAGAGAAGAAGTTGCTGACAACCCTCACTGAGACAAGGATGAGCAAGAAAATCAACTAGAAATGGAAAGGGATTTTGAAGAAAATGTGGTTGATAGTCCTAATAAGGAGGTGGAAACTGAGCAGTATACTACTCTTGAATGGTTAGAGAAGAGGCTAAGCAAGAAGCCAATAATTGTACAAGAGGAAGCCCCAAGCTAGGAAAAGTTTCTTGAACAATGGGTGTGGCCAAAGAAAAGAAAGAGAGCCAGGAAAGTCTCTAAGATGTCAAGAGATGATTTCAATAACATGATTGTACATGTAGCAGTCCCTGCAGGTGACAAGTACAAAGATGAAGTTGGGTCATTTGACTATAAGGAGCAAACTATCAATTTAGGGCCAACTAATAAGGAACAAGAAAAAGAAGAATTTCAAGAATCCTCTCAGTCCATTCTCAGAAGGCAAGACAAGGAGAAAAAAGAGAAGGAAAAGCTACAAAAGCAATTAAATGATGTTTATAAATATGTACAACATCTGATGAAACCTCTACAGACTATTGGGAGTGAAGGAACTATTCCCAGAGGGATTGCTACCTAGGGAGGTAGTTTTAGAAATTGAAAGATTAAAATCCTCTATTCATAACACTCATAACTGGCTTTAGGACATCAATAGTAGAGGGGATGAAGCAATTGAACAAATTCTTAAGATTTATACCAGTGCTTTTGATTTTCTTGAGCATACTTCACAATTTGTTGCAAATTGTAACAAGATTGATGAGTCAACTGTTGATGAGTTGAAGAAAATTCTATAGATACCTAAGGATGAATTGGCCAAGTTGGATATATTTTCCCATGATGAAATTGGAAGGGTGAAGGAGTGGATTGAAGTTTGGAATTATAGGAAGGAGCTCCTCACAAAAGCTTTGAAGAAAATAATGAAACTCCAAGGGAAAATGAAAGAAATATATAATAGTTGCATTAATTTTCTGGAGATAGGGACTGGAAGGAAAAAGTTTGGCCAAAAAAATATGAACATTGGCAGATTGTAGGGATGGTGGCATGAAATCTATGCTCCCTCTGATAGTGCTTCAATTACAAAGGAAAATCTAGAAGATGCAACAATCTATATTTTAAAACTAGACAAATATCATGAGATACAAATTGAATGGAATATAAGGTAATGCTCCAATATTTGGAGGAATTTAAAAATCATAAAACAAGAATTAAATTTATTCTAGTTCCAGACCTAGAAGATATGAAATAAATATTGGAGAAGGCCAAAGAATTATCCAATAAATTAGAAGCTAACAAGGAGGGAGAAAATTTTCAGCTTGCAGCCACCTAGAATTTTGTGCCAGTCATGTGATAGTACAGCTAGAAGGCGACCTCAATTTTTTTGCAACTAAGGAAATATTTTGGAAGATTCTAGGCTGACCTAGATGAAGTTTCAAACGTTAAATGAATATTTTATTCTATTCAAAACTTCCTAGGCCGACTTTCCTGGCTGACCTATTGATGTAAACCCTAAAATTGGGCCAACCTAGTGAAAATTATATATAAATTGAGGATCAAGCTTCCTTTGCAATGATTAGTGTAGACATCCAAATTTGACCACTCCCATATGGTCAAATTTGTCTCCTTTATTTGTTTATTTCATCGATATTAATTAAATGATTTATTTAGTTAATATTTCCCCTTTTTCCTAAGGTTTCTAAAGTATTTAATTTAATAATTAAATACTTTACCTTTTATCCTTTCCTCTCTATATTAAATAAATATATCAATTTATTTAATTTAGTCATTTAGCCTTTTTGAATTTAAATCAATTTTAAATTCTCTTTTTTCTCTCTCCTTGTCACATCCTCCATAACTGTCTTCTAATCTAGATTAGCTTAACTGATCCATGATTAGGATGTGTACACCCTTAATCAAAATTAATGTCACATCCTCCATATTTGGCCACTCGTCTCTAATCCTTCATTAGCATTCTTAATCACCTATTTGCACAACCTTAATCTAATCATCTTGCCATCTTTGGTATGTCCTCCAAGTCAACCTTTCATAAGTGCTTTCTTTATTAGGCCATGACCTCTTCCCTATGTAAATTAAAAAATTGACATTTATTCATTCAATGCTCCCCTCTACCCCATGAAGGTTGTTGGAAAATTATAAATCTTTTCCTAAGTCACATCACTCAAATGGGACAAGGACTTCCTTTATGAGGACCTTCTCTTATCCTCAAGTTACTTCCAATCATGTGAATTTAAAATTCACATTTATTTCTCCAACCACTTATGTCTTCCCCATGATGATTAGTGAGGAATTCTCAAATTCCTCACTTGTCACCATCCTTCCACATGGGGACAAGAACTTCCTTTTTGAGGAAATATTCCCCTAATCCAAAGGTACTTGCAAGTACCTCCACCTCACATGTCATTTTTCCACCTCCCTTTCCACATGCCAAGATGTGATGGCTTGTGAGTCTTCAAATCACCATAGCCCTTCATCTTTCCCATGTTGGCTAAATCCTAGCCATTCAAATTTCTAGAGATATTTCCCCTAAAATAAAGGATTGGGTCTCATTTTTCACATAACATGCATTCACAATTCAAGCTCTAGCACTCTCAAGCTCAAGCATTCAATCACTTGCATTCAACCTCCATTGTGGCACTTCAAGCTTCCATTGCATTCATTTTATACATCTATCAAGATACCCACATCCATTATTGCATCCTCCATACAATCTAGAGAATTTTATATCGTTTAGCACTCTTTCCATCAAGGAGCACACATCCAATCTTTATCAAATGGCCAACCAAAGGATCAACTTGAACAGAGGTATAATCATTTTTTTTCTCTTTCTTTTGTTTAAGTTTATCTAGGCTTATCTTGAGGTGGTGTTGTGCATGTTTCCCCTTTTACATTTCTATTGTTTTGCACCTTTTAAGGTAAGAAATAATGTTGCACACATTTCTGGCATGCTCAGTGGGACACACAAACAAATTTTCTCTTTTATTGTGCTCTATTGTTTGAATTTTTTCAGGTTCAAGTTACATAGAGGTGACTCCGACATTGATAGGGTTGACCCTTCCCTCAAGAGATGTGACCCTAACCTCAACAGAGGTGATTCTTCCCTTGCAGAATCACCCATCTATGAAATAGGGGAAAATCTGCTCCCTGTTTCCTGAACAGGCGACCTTGCTATTGAGTTGGGCAAGCCTGCTTCTTGTAAATAGGTGGGCCTACCTCTAAATAGGTGATCTTTCCATTGATAGGGGAAAACCTACCTCTAAGAGGGGTGACTCTACTATCAACAGGGGTGATTCTACCCCAGAAAAAGGAGATTCAGAGGTAAATAGGGACTTAAAGTGTTATTTCCAGAGTTCGTTTCTTGTCATTTTTCTTAGTATTGACCCCCTAACCTATTATTTTGATGGATGTGCTTGTTTTTACTAACGGTTGTGTAGTCGTTGCACGTTTTTCAAAGGCCAAAGGTTAAACTACTAACATATTTTTTGTAGGATGAATGGGCCAAGACCTTAGTTTTTGCTTGTTCTCTTTTTCATACTAGTTAGGCACATAGTTTAATTAGGGGAATTCAATACTATTTTTTGTCGTGATTGAAAGTGGAATATTGACATATCCAATCCCCTTACACCATTTGGTGATCTTGGGTGAAGAGAAATCATAGTCCACTTAGTCCTTTGTGTTACCTAGGAGGCACTAGATCATTCATGTCTTCCCCTTGCGCTTCATGTGAGCTTGGGGACTAGCCAAAAAAATCTAGTGTTTTCTTTTAGCAGTACCTGCCTGAAGATTTCATCACCCCAAGGGACGATCCCAACCACTTGTACTGGCAGGGTATATAAAGGGGGAGAGCAAAATTTGTACTCCAATCCAGTCACATCGTGTGTGGCGAAGTGTCAAAGCTAGGGTGATACCTAGATAAGACATGAAGAGTTGGTCCAAGTTTCTAGTACCTCGCTGAAGCTTCTAACTCATACTTGTGATGGGTTGGTGTTTACGATTGTGCCTTACATATTGTGCATATATTGAGGACTCCCTAGTTTTCCCTATTCATCCTAGATAGAGGACCATGTTGGTCATACCCTTGTTAGTCATCTTAGGATTGTGTTGTTTGAACTATTTTATTTGTGTGAAACCAGTGCATATCTTTTTAGTCGAGTCAGCCTTTTCCTTCTGCTTGTTTTCTATTTTTTTTGTCCTTTTCCATAACCATTTTTTTCCAAGTTAAGTCCAAGTCTATTGTTTGGGAAATTTTTCCTTTAATAGGGGTGAACTTGCTGCTAACAGGGGCAAACTTGCTATCCACAGGGATGACCCTACCTTCTGTCTGAGTAATTTTCCCAGTCTATTCTTATCATAATTTCCCATCCTTAACTAGTTAGGCGAGCTTGCCTCTGAGAGGGGTGATTCTTCCCTTAAGTTGGGCGAGCTTTCCAACTAAAGGGGTGATTCTAATTTTGGTCTGAGTCACTTTTTCATTCAAAAAACCAATCACATTCACCTATTTCATGAAAAAGGGCAATTTTGCTTCTGAGTTGGGTGACCTTGCCTCATACTTGGGTGATTGTGCTTGTTGTTTCAGTCCCCGGTCAGTCCCAGAGTCATCATATTCACTCATTCCCTATAAAAAGGTCATTTTACAACATAGTTGGATGATTTTGTACTCTAAGAAGCCAATCCCACCTTTCGTTCAATCAATTCGTTTATTTGTTTCCCCATTACAAGAGTCTGTTTAACCATTCTGAATGTTTTTTTGCTCATTCCAAAAGTCCATTTTCTGGTTCCAAAAGTCCATTTTCTGGTTCCAATAGTCCGTTTGCATGTTCTGATAGTCTGATAGTCCATTTTACTATTCTGAGAGTCGGTCACCCCATTTATTGACTTCATTTGACCGTTTTCAGATTTAGACAAGTTTGAAAACTAGTTAGGCGGCCCTGCATCTAGGTTGGGAGACCTTGCCCCCCAAGTTGGGCAACCTTTCCCCCAAGTTGGGGAACCCTACACCCTAGTTGGGCAACCTTGCACCCTAGTTGGGCAACCCTACACCTAGTTGGGTGACCCTACCCCTAGTTAGGTGACCCTACACCTAGTTGGGTGATCCTGCACCTAGTTGGGCAACCTTGCACCTAGTTGGGCGACCTTGCACCCTAGTTGGGAAACCTTGCACATAGTTAGTTGATTTGTACCTGAGTTGGGTGATCCTGCACCTTAGTTGGGAGATCCTGCACTTTGTTTAGGCAAGTTTGATCCTTGTTTAGGGCAGTTAATCTATTGGGCTCCCTTGAAGCTTATTGCTTTCCAAGCCATTTGCACCTTCTGTTCACCCATAAACTTCCCTTTAGTCCATCTACATTTTCCAAAGGTTATCTGATCATCATCCAAGTAATATAGGTACACCCTAAAGCATCGCTAGGTTGCATATCCATCATCATTTTCTCAATCCAAATCTCTTGAATTTCATTCGAGGTTATTATCCAAATTGGCCTAGGTGTCTGATATTGATCACCATCCTTTCATGTCTGCATAGGATCATCATCCATCCTAATTTAGTCATCATCATTCAGCCCAATCAATCCAATTTCATCTAAAGGTGGATTCAGTGCCATAATCATCTTTCTGTCCTTTTATTTGATCAATCAACACTTTAAGTCACCTAGGGTGATTTTTGAACTTGGTTTAGAATCCCTCTCATCATCCTATCTCATCCATCATCCAATCCTATCATTCATTTCATCATTCAACCCAATCCAATCTAATACAATCACATCCCTATCCAATTAACTAATCTCTCATCCAATCTATCATCCCTTAGGTCATCTTTGCATTGCACTTTAAAGTGTAGCTTCATACACTTGGTAGTTTTGTACTTTCATGCCCATTCAGACTCAATCACAAGCCAAAAATCAAATGGCTGAACAACAAGCCTCCTAGCCGAATATGCCTCAAGATCCCAACAACGCCACAAATATCCCTCAAGATCCCAACAACAGTGCAAATATCCCTCAAGATCCTAATAACAGTGCTTCATCACAATCGAATACTGACATTCAAAACACCTCACCACCTAGAGACAAGAACATAGTCAATCAGCCTGAAGTCATGGTTGATGAATACCTTAGCAATCCCACCAACATTCAGATGATGGATCACCTCTTCAATCAGTGCGGGGATAAGATTCTTGCCACTCTGATCATGAGAGGAGTCAAACTGCCACCCGACTTTAATGTGTCACAATATACCAACACCCAGTCTCTCCCTATACCTCAAGACCTGGAAACTTCATGAAATGTTCTAGGAAATCCATATGTCCCCAAAGGTGCACCTATAGATAATTGGTATCATCCTGAGTTTAGAAATGTTGTGATACATCAAGTCACAAATTATCCTCACCTCCCATCTATGGCCTCTACCACACCACCTAATCCCAACAACCCTTATGCCTATAGCATGCCACAAAATATTTTGTCTACTCCACCACTCCCACCTCAACATCTTGGTCAACTTCCAGTCAACACTAGGGGCAATCTTTTCCTTGCATTGATGCCACCTCCAAGTCCTGCACCCACTGGCAATCAACCACTACCACCTCAAGGTAACATCCCTGCATTTCAGCAACCTCCCGTTAATCCTCATCACACTACTGCATTGCAAGCACCACCACAACACACTACTATCCCCTCGTAAATGCCACCACAACATACCACTATTTTTGTTGTCTCATCTCAACCACCTCATCAACAACATTTGTAGCAAAATGTCACCATCCCATAGTAGAACGTCACCATCCCACAAAAAAATGTTCCAATTCCTCAGTAACACACTACCGTTCCTACGCAACCCCCACATCAAGTGCTGCAAGTTCCATCGTAGCCTCTACAACTACCCCACGACACCTTTGTAGTAATCCCACAACAACACATTCCATCTTGCCCACTTTATCAGCAACCACCCCGCTATACACACATTTCCATTCAAATGCAATGCAATCCTCTCACACAATATCTTTACCATCTATCAAGCACATATACCACCTATGCTGCTACATCCAATCCTAATCCTAATCTCCATATGGCCTCTCAAAATCCACCATGGACCCAACCACCACTTTACACTAATCCTCCACAATCACACATGAACCCTTACCAACAACTGTCTAATCCACAACCACCTTCGTATACCACACAACAACCCAATGTTGCATACAATTACCAATGCAATCCATACTACACTCAACAATAGCCCTCATACCAACAAGATGCTCAATCCACGTCCTACACTCAGCAACAACCACCTTATCAACAAGGTGTTACATCCACTTCCTACTATCAACAACCACCACCACACCATCAAGGGGATTCCATGTCATCATACTACCAAGCTCATAAAAAATATCAATAGGGTGCTCCATCCACTTCATATTATCAACAACCACCACCCTACCAACAAGCAACCTCCACCTCTTACTATCAAAATCCAATATCCTCTTATCCACCTTACGTCAATCTGTAATCCACTTACGCTAATCAATACCAACAAATGCCTTCATATACACCTACACTATCCTATGATCAAGCAACCTCTTCACCATCCTCATCATATCAGCAATATCCTCCATAAAATCAACCTAATCCATCTAATCCAACTCCCGTAATGCCTATCAATAAAGATATGGAAGAAGTCAAAGCTGCATTTAAGGACTTGCAAGTAGGGGTCGACAAACAATCATTTAAGTTTGAAGACATTTGTCCCTATCCATTCAATCCCTCTATTCTATTGGTTCCTTTCTTGAAGCATTTCAAAATGCCAAAATTTGATAAGCACAAAGGAAGAAAAGACCCCAAGGCTCACCTTCAAGAGTTTTACACCCCTTGTCAAGAAGTCATGCATAATGACAATTACCTCATGAGGTTGTTTCCTAGGAGTTTACAAGAGATAGCCCTTGATTGGTTTATGGGTCTCGAGAAGGGATCTATCAAGTCCTTTGCATAGCTTTCAGAAGAGTTTCTCTCCCACTTCTTTAATTTGGAGAAGGATATTGATATGTTAGATCTCCTAAAGGAAAAATAGCATGAGGGAGAAACCTTTGCGAGCTATCTTCAAAGATGGCGAGCTTTAGCTAGTCATATAAAATACCCTCTAAGAGAAAAAGACATGGTCACCCTATTCATCAAAAACTCTCATCCAGATATGGCCCACAATTTTAGACTTCACTATGTCACGACTTTCATAGCAATAGTGGAAAAAAGTCCTATCCTTGAGAGGGCACTTATTGCCAAAGGGTTAGTCAATTTTTTTAAATCTAATAAATAGAAGTCATCTGGGGATAAGCCTCATTATTGGAACAAAAAAAATGCTATAAATGATGGTGTCACTAACACCAAACACGTTCAAGTAGCTAATGCTTCCCAGAAACCACAATATCCACCTCTGCAATAGTCAACTCCTCATGCTATATCAATGCCATAGGGGGCACCTCATCCTACCCAACAATCCAATCAGAATAACCAAGGGAATAGCAAATGTCAATTCACTCAACTAGGAGAACCCTTGAGCGTTGTGTTCCATAAGCTCCTTCAAGCTAATTACTTGATCACATATCCTGTGACCAAGCCTATTGACGAATCCAAGCCCAAACCAGCTCGGTACAAAGAAAATGAGTATTGTGAGTTCCATAAGATTAAAGGGCATACATTAAACAAATTTTAGGGTTTAAAAAAATGCGTTCAAGATCTCATAGATCGAGGTGACATACATGTAGATTCCAACCTGGCACCCTCATCCAATGCTCAATTATAGATATATCAAAATGCTTTTCCTAAGCATAATCAAGGTCCTATCACATCAAAATCAAACCTTGGTTCTAGTAACAATAATGATTAGAATAACAACACCAACAACATCAGTTACAAGAATGTGCCATTTAACTATGAGGGTCTCATCATGCACATTGAACAAGTAGAATCACATGTATCTATGATACGTGTAAAAGGAAAAGACGCTCAATGTGTTGTTACAAGTTGCCAAACTCGTATCACAGTCCCTGAAGCCTCCACATCCACCAAATCACCACTTGTGAGTTCTCAATACAACATTCTTGATCATCTGGGAAAGACTCTGACATAGATATCCATCCTGGATTTACTTAAGTCTTCACCCATATACCAAGAAATCATAAATAAGGCCTTACAGGACACCCAAGATCCCAATGACATAGACCCTACTCAATTTCAAGCATTGGTAGGACACCTCTCAGCAACCTATCAACTAGGTTTTAGCCAAACCGACATGCCTTGCATTGACTCGAACCACAACCATCCCCTCCATCTTGAGGTCCTTGTCAATCATCACAATGTAAAGAGGGTCTTGGTAGATAATCGTTCTGCCCTAAACCTTTGGACATTAAAATTCATAAAATAGGTGGGATACACCCATACTAATTTAAATAATCAAGTCATCATAATCAAGGCCTATGATAATGTAGAACGTGATTCTAAAGGAACAATATGTCTTCCAATCCAGGTTAGGCCCATTGTGCAATACACTACATGTCACGTCCTTGATCTAGAACTCCCTTATAACCTCCTCCTCATCCGTCCATGGATCCATGCCATGCAAGTCATTCCATCCACATACCATCAATGTCTGAAATTCCCATTCAATGGGGTAGAAGCTACCATACACGTGGTTCCTTAACCATTTGAATATTTCCATGCATTAGAAGCCTCTTTTCCCCACTCTCATTACTATCCTGGAGTGGAAATGGGACCATCGTAGACGTCATCATCCCACTCATCTACCAACGCACTAGCCACCATTTCTTCACACTCATGTTCATGTTGCATTTCATTTCACGTTAGGCCATCTCACTCACCTATCACACACCTTTATTTTGTATAAGCTAAAGGAAGAATGATCATAAATAAAGTCAACCTACCACCTATGTCCACATGGAATTTCATTTATCTATTAGCATTTTTAAGGTATTTAATTGCATCTCATGTCACATTATAGATTCATTGTATTTCATCTCATGTGCATTATCATTTCATAATTATTTTAAATTGTTTAGATTAATTATATTTGGTTATTCTAAGCATCTTAGATTCATTTTATTATCGATTCATTTCCATATTATTCTATATCATTAACACATTACATGCATCGCCACCTACATCACAAATTGTTAGATCCATATTCATAGCATATAAAGTCATAAATCATCCATCACATCCTACATCATAAACATTAGCCATCATACATATCATCCATATTAGCATAAAAATACATCATCACAAGCATATGGATACATTACATTATGATGATCATATATAATAAAATCATGAACCTACACATATGCATAAATAAATCATCCATCATATACACATAACATAGTGTCAATAAGGGTTGTCGCATATCATATAAAAATCAAAATACAATGTCCATCACATGATCCATAATAATGTTTATCATATAATAAAAATACATATCCATCATATACATTGGTAATCATCAAATAAAGTACAAGTACAAGGCTCTAAATCAACTCTGATCTTTGTTGCTCTGTATTGTACACCCATCCTACACCTGTCAAAAATTGGTATCCTATCACCTGTCCTCTATCCTCTCTACTGTGAGCTGCCCACATCTAACCTTTGTGGTGAGTCTAGCACTCCCCTTTTGTGTGGAGGGGTCTCTCTATAGCTACTGTATCCACATGTATGTGTCTCTACTGATTGGGATGGTGTTGGCATATGTGGCCTCACTCGGACATAAGTAGGTACCCTCCGTGTCTGATCTGGCACTGTTGTAAGTAGTAGGCCGCCATATAGTAGCTGGCCTCTCGCATGAACTCATCTCTCTCAGCTACCTAATATTTGGCTGAGTCCACATATGAATCTCCTCTCCTGAGCCCATGCATCATTTGCTAATTGCAATTGACCAATCTGTGCTCTCATTCATGACACCAGCTTTATAGCCATGTCCCTCTCATCCTACATAGCCTGTACCTATACCTGCAATCTTTGTACCTCTACCCCTATCTTTCCACCCTCACCTTGCATTCCCTGTGCCTATTCCTGCACTACATCTCTCTCTCTCCACAACCTATACCCATGCCACTGCAGTGTCCCTCTCACCCTGCAAGGTCTACACCTATGTCTTTGTTGCATCCCTCTTTGTCTGCAAAGTCTGTACCTGGACCCTTATAACCTCCTCTCTCTACTACATCAACTTCATGTCCCCCACTATTTGATCTACTACCTTGACTCTATCATGGATCTCATCTCAATCTTGTCTTAGCTCAATCCTATCTCTCAGTAGCCCCTCCACTTGTCTCCTAAAATCATCTAGGTCCTTCTCTGCCTCCGCTAAGGTCACCGTCGATACATAGTTTGTCACTTCTTTGGGCTCTCATTGTCCCCTCACCTGTAGTATAGTCACCACTACCTCTAGCTTGTCTCACTCCCATCTTGCTGCCACCCCATCCTCATAATCTCTAGACACCTCTCCCTCTAGCTGAGTCACCTTTTCCCATAGCTGGCTCACCTCAGCCTCCAGGCCATCCCTCTCTACCTGTATCTCCTCCATGCACCATGATGCCTTGTCTGCTAGGATCACATAGTACCTCTACCCCTCTTTCTGCACCCTAGCCACCTCTACTTGTGGAATGCTCACCTCGGCCTCCAGTCTACACCTTGCATCCTCTACATCCCTCAGTCTCTACTCAACAATCTATAGTCTTGCCACAACCCCTCTCAACAATACTATCATATCATTTGGTACTAGTGGTACCATGACCAATGGGGCAATATCATGAATGTCTACATCCATCACCTCCACCTCTGCCTCATCTATATCATCCATCGCCTCTCCCTCTACCTCATCTCTCTCCTCCTCTGCCTTGACCTCCTCCTGGGCTCTCCTCCACTATCTCCCCCTCCTCCTCACCCTACTCTATTGACATCTTTCCTTAGCCTCCCCCTGTCCTCTCCTCTACTAATCTCTTGCCTCAGCCTCTCCCTATCCTCTCCCCTGCTGACCTCCTACCCCAACTACCTCCTACCCTCTCCTCTGGCTTGCTATTCTTAGCTCATCATCTAGCCCAAAACCAATTGCCTCTATAATCGGCTCCATGAGCATAATATGTGTGGTTCAATGATGGGAATACCATGTAGAGAATCTGACTATCACTCCCACATCTACTATACCCCACTCCTACCTGGGTAGGGTACCTCCTGCAGGTCCTCCCAATGTTGCCTTGCAAACTCAGTCATAAGTGGCTCTCCCCATGGTCGCTCTCACGTGATCCACTTGAATCTCTCTGGTCCGTGAGGAATGTCCTGCTGGAGCCCAAACTATCTCAACACTTGATCTGGCCTATGTTCCTCCACTATATAGGGCTCTCTCCCAACTATATAGAATCTAACACAAAAATACCCTTTGTGTCTCTCCTCATCTCTCCCCCATCCAAAGAACCACCATGTCATGTATGGCCTCCACACTATCTGATCCTCCCGCAAATCATCCAGTGTCCTCCTCCATCCATCCAAATCACCAAAGTGTTGATAATGCCATACCCAGCCATGCTATGTCCCATACTAGTATGCAACTAGTAGTGTTAGATCCTACACCCCTCCTACCACCACTCTTGGCCTGGCCACACTAATGTGCACCCAAACCCATATTTGTAATGTCACTTGTGTAACGCTAAGAGCCTCTTGATAGCACACAACGTGTATATCCCTATATAGCTAAGCCAACATGCATGGACCCCATGCGAACTCCCCCTCTCTTTTCTCCACGAAGTGTCAAATAACCTCAATGCAACTGATACTATAGAAGCGCCCACTCCTATTTGGTATCAAAAATCCACTAATCAATCCACATAGGTATAGTGGTAGTGGTGGTACCCCCAATCCCAAGCATCTATACACATCCAACCCCTTCCTTTGCATGGATAAGTCATGTCACTCGAAAAGGACCCATAGGGTCTGATCCAGCGCCTCATCCTTTGATCTGACCGGGTTCACCAGGTGCCCTAATATAACCAGCCATAGAATCCTCCACACGTCCTCCAAAGTGACAGTCATTTCCTCTGTCAAGAGGTGGAATGTCAAGGTCTCAGAGCTTCATCGCTCTATAAGGAATGTCAACATTACCTAATGTGCTCTAATAGCCGGGTATCCTAGCATATGCAACAACTCCGCTCGCGCTAAAGCCTCATGGTCCTCCCCATTCATAGCTACTATGGTCACCTCCAATACCTTCGATCACCTCTCACGTATCCCCAGACTCTCAAACCATTGCATCCATATCACACAACATGTCATTCATCTAATATTTTTCTTCATCTCTCCCTCTTTTACATTTCTTAGCCCTGAGTTATCTTCTTACTAATTTTTCCCCCTTTGGACAAATTTTCCCATTTTTCCCAATTTGTCTTATTTTTCATCTTCCTTGCCCATTTGCTGGGTGGGCTTGTCCTTTTTTCTCTCCTTCCTTTCGCTTTCCCCTTGGGAAAGCTCGTCTTAGAATGGGCATGCCCACCTGTCTTTGGGAAAGCCTGCCTATCCTTGGGCGAGCCCATCCTTAGGCGAGCCCACTTGAAAGATAGTCGAGCCTGCCCAGAGGATGGGTGAGCCTACCTGGCCGAAGGGGTGATCCAACCAAGAAGATGAGCAAGCCTATCCTAGGGCAAGTCCTCCCTTCTAGCGACATAGTTGCCCCTCTAGCAGGCGCAGTCGTCCCTCCCTCGAGCAAGATTGCCCATGTCATGGGCATGATTGCCCATCTCCTACCAAACACATTTTTTTGGCAGATTTACCCAATTCTAGGGAAAATTTTCCCTCCCTTGATGCCCTCACGCCCTTTTCGGGCACTTTTTTCTAATTTTATGGGCGAATTTACCCAGTAATTAGATCAATCCCCCCTTTCCCACCGCCTCCAAACAAGTGATTTTGCTTGCCCAATGGGAGAAATTGAAATTTCACCTCCTACCCATTTCACTAACCTACCCAAATCCCAAATCCCATGTTTTTAAAATGCATTAAAGCTCAAAAATACACTAGAAAATGCTTAAAATCACAAAGAGGGTTTTGGACCTAACTTGGGATGGAATTGCGCACTCATGGAATAATCATCGTACCTCGTCTCCTCGGTGGATGATGTCATCATTGTAGTCCTCCAACATCCTCATCTCCTTCTTCTCATATTCTCTTCTTTTTTATAACTTTTTAAAGGGTATTTTTACCATTTATTTAAACCTCTTTTTAATTCAACTAATCCTCTAACTTATGGGGGCCACCATTTGCACACCGTGTGTCCGTTTAACTCTATTCAAAAGCCAATATTCATGTTTTTCTTAGCTCTATCCAATGGTACCCTTCATTTCCTCATATCTAGAAGTCTCCTGGGGCTCCTTTTTCTTCCCCACTGCCCTCTTGAGGGGGCATAACCTACCAATTTCCTCCATTCCTCCATCATAGTCACTTTCTTGCGAGACCGGGGCATCTCCTTACATTTCCCACAATTTGGACAAATCACACAACTTCTCCCATGTTGGAGCATCATTTTATAGTTGCTTCCTCTATAGATTCATCTGCATTTTAGTTTTCTTCGAAACACTATTACTCTAACAATATTTCGAACAAGGGAAAAATGTAGACATCCAAATTTGACCACTCCAATATGGTCAAATCCGTTTCCTTTATTCATCTATTTCATCGATATTAATTAAATGATTTATTTAGTTAATATTTCCCCTTTTTCCTAAGGTTTCTAAAGTATTTAATTTAATAATTAAATACTTTACCTTTTATCCTTTCCTCTCTATATTAAATAAATATATCAATTTATTTAATTTAGTCCTTTAGCCTTTTTGAATTTAAATTAGTTTTAAATTCCCTCTTTTCTCTTTCCTTGTCACATCCTCCATAATCCTCTTCTAATCTAGATTAGTTTAATTAATCCATGATTAGGATGTGCACACCCTTAATCAAGATTAATGTCACATCCTCCATATTTTTCCACTTGACTATAATCCTTCATTAATCTTCTTAATCACCTATTTCCACAACTTTAATCTAATCCTCTTGCCATCTTTGGTATGTCCTCCAAGTCAACCTTTCACAAGTGCTTTCTTTATTAAACCATGACCTCTTCCCTATGTGAATTAAAAATTCATATTTATTCATTCAATACTCCCCTCTTCCTCATGAAGGTTGTTGAGAAATTATAAATCTTCTCATAAGTCACATCACTCACATGGTACAAGGACTTCCTTTTATGAGGACCTTGTCTTATCCTCAAGTTACTTCCAATCATGTGAATTTAAAATTCACATTTATTTTCTCAACCACTTCTCTCTTCCCCATGATGATTAGTGAGTAATTCTAAAATTCCTCACTTTTCACCATCCTTCCACATAGGGACAAGAACTTCCTTTTTGAGGAAATCTTCCCCTAATCCCAAGGTACTTGCAAGTACCTCCACCTCACATTTCCTCTCTCCACCTCACATGTCCTTTTACCACCTCCCTTTGCACATGGCAAGATGTGAGGTCTTATGATTCTTCAACTCACCATAGCCCTTCATCTTTCCCATGTTGGCTAAATCCTAGCCATTAAAATCTCTAGAGATCTTTCCCCTAAAATAGGGGATTCGGTCTCATTTTTCATATAACATGCATTCACAATTCAATCTCTAGCACTCTCAATCTTAAGCATTCAATCACTTGCATTCAACCTCCATTGTAGCACTTCAAGCTTCCATTGCACTCATTTTATACATCTATCAAAACACCCACATCCATTATTGCATAATCCACACAATCTAGAGAATTTTGCATATCATTTAGCACTCTTGCCATCAAGGAGCACACATCCAATCTTCATCAAAGGGAAAACCAAAGGATCAACTTGAACAAAGGTATAATAATTATTTTCTGTTTCTTTTGTTTAAGTTTAACTAGGCTTATCTTGAGGTGGTGTAGTGTGTGTTTCACCTTTTGCATTTTTTATTGTTTTGCACCTTTTAGGGTAGAAAATCGCGTTGCACATAGTTAGAATCAGTTAAGACATAGTTGCTAGAGCTGTAGTTGAGTTAAGAGTTAGCATTTTCTGGGAGCAAGTGTTGTTTCATTGAGAATACATGAATTGTTGCAAACTTGGGTGATTCAATATAAGTAGAGATATTGTTCTTTGGTGCTCTTTCTTGTGTTGCTTCACTTTGCATGGTTCTTGTTGTTCCAAATCTTTAATATTTCTTTGAGATTATTAGTTACATGTTATATTTTATATTTAGATGTGATGCAATGGTATTGATGATTTGATATTTGAAGTGTTTGAGCAATCCTTGGTCCATACTTTTAGCAATTTGTTGATTGTAAGTTGTGTAAAGCTAGCTTGTTCCTTGAATTTGTGTACTAAGTTCAATTGTGTGTATTTATTCATTTCAATTGAAAAATAGGGTTGATTTGGGTGAATGCTTCATGATCTAAAAATATTTAATTCCTTAGAAGATTGCACTATTTCTGTGAAATTGCATATTCGATCTGAGTTAAGCAGAAATTGGTTTTGAAGGATTTTTCCACTTTAAGTGTTTAATCATTTGCATTGCTGGTCTTGGGTTTAGTTTAATTTTCAAAAAATCCCTCTAAAACCCTTATCTTTTGCTATTTCTTTTAAAATTTGGGTTAGTTTTAGGACTAAGAGTATCACTATATTGAAAATCTAATAAATTTGAAGTTTCTAGCGTTTATTTTGTAAGGTCCCTTGTGATTACCAACATTTTCACCTTTATCACTGAGTTTTTTTTGCATTGTCAAGACCTGACATTAAAGACCTTGGGGTTATCTCTTTAGGCTTGCTGATAGATATTTACCTTTCAAGAGAGATATAATACCGCATTATGTCTAAGTTGTTGTGTAGAAAAGACCATCAACAATACCCACTCTAGATAGTCTATTGGAATGATGAATCTAACCTCTATGAGTTTCTATAATTCCACTTTGATAAGTAGTGTAATATAGGGATTCATTTTGAAAATTTTCTATATTATTTGTTTAGCCTCTAGGTAGACTGTCAAAAGCTATATCTCATCCTAGCATATTTGCATATGACCAAGAAAATTTAAATTTTTGTATCTCAAGGAATGATGTGAACTACTTCTCCTTAGGTGTTAATGACACAACAAATAATGTATTTTTAGGACTATTGATTGTTCCAACATTTATTTAATATTATGCTTCTAATAAAATTAATGATCTCTCTTGATATTTAGTGATACTTGGGAGGTAAAATCCTTCACCTTTAGGAACCTATAAGAGGTTTACACTCTTGTATATATCCTTTATTTTCACTTTTTCTTGATCCAAAAGTGCCACATCACGTTTTTCACTAGGGACTATTTATTATTTTAAAATTTTCTCTTTTGAAATGAAAGGATTTGATTTTTCCTCCAAAGTATGTTTGTGCATCAATATATGTCAAATATTTATTTGTGATCTCTATTTGGCATATCTAAGTCCCATGAACTCAACAATAACATTATCGGTTTAAAATATGTCTAGAATTGGTTGTCCTTGTTGGTCCCAATTGATAAGTTGGCGATAAATAAGTGCAAGGCCATTGGCTTGTGTGGGATATGTAATTTTTATAGATGTTAGTTTTAATGGATGCATTTTCAAATAGGTTGGTGATATACATGGAAGAGTCATCAATGGTATCAATATTATAGGTTTTGATCAAGGGAAAAACTTTAGCTACCTTCCTAAGGACACACTCAATGTTAGGAGTAACATTACTTAATGAGCCATACCCAATCCCTTGATATTTTTAACCCCATGTTCTTGATAATCCAAAAACCCTTACTATAATGCTTAATTGGTAGGGTTGGTTGTTTTTTATTTTCATAGTATAACCATTTTGAGATATATTCTTCTATGACCTATTTGTTTAGCTCTCCCCACTTTCAGAATTTTGTTGGCTCATAATTGATAATTGAAGTGGTCTTGTCTATATGTTGAGGTTTACCATATGTCTTAGGAGAAGAAAAAAAAATTCCTACATAAAAGGACCCTTTTAGATCATAGTCTTCACAACCCTTGTCATGTATTTGGAGCTTGATTTGAGGAAGAGGATCATGTGTTTTGGATGATGAGGTCAACATGGATGGTTCAATATTGGATGATGATGAGGAGGAGGAAATATTTCTATTTGGTACTTTTTGTATTTTTTGGTATCATTCCATTATATTTTTGTAATACTAGAAAGGGAAAGGGTCCTCATAAATGGTTACCTCAGTTTCATTGTAGGGAAAATTTATGCATTGGTGGTAAGTGGATGAGATGGCCTATGAGGAATGCATCTAAGGGAAGCCTAGGAGAATTTTGTAGGGGAGATCAAGGTCCAATACTTAACATGTAATTTCTATGATTGTAGGACCAAGTTGGGTAGGTAGATTGATTATTCCTTCTAATTGATGTTTTTGATGAGGAAAAATAGGTTTTTATGGGACCCAAAAATTATTACAAGAAGGTTTTGAAGGGACCTCAAACACTTTACAAGGAAAATATGTTGGTAGAAAAATAATCAACATGCCAATCCACTGCCCAACAGAAGCAACCAAACATAAATATTCAAATCAATCCACACTGCAATAAACATGTTTTGAAGGGACCTTAAACTCTTAACAACCAAGTTTTGACAAGGACCTTGAACCCTAAGAGATTAAAAAACAACTACCTAAAATAGTCAGGAGACAAAGTAGCCAAGCTATGGTAAACCATCAGTTTAATAACAATATCACTAAACCATCAAAAGAGGGAAAACTTGAATTAGCTAGGTGTTAGGAAACTAACCTCTCAAAGCAATCAAACTAGAGCTCGAGACGCCAAAAAAAAAGGTGTAAAACACCCACCAAACCCTAATTCTCAAAAGAACCAAAAAAAAAAAACACCCCACCTTGATATGGGTTTTGGTAAGCACAACCGGACACTTCAAAGCATAATCCTTCCTACTACTCCAATCCACCCAAATTGCCAACCCAACCTCCACCTTTGAAAGAGAGTGCATCCCTCTACAGGTGAGGATGATAAGAAAACCCTTACCACCAAAACCCCATCTCTTTGGGCCATACAAGCTCCACCTCAAAAGGAGAAAAGTCCCCCACAATAGGAAATAACAACTAAATATTCTAATGGTTAGTAGCTTTAGTAGGAAGGGATGACCTAACATCCCTTGGTAGCACAAGCTTCAAGAGAACCAATCAAAGAAACCCCAAAGGTGAGACAGGAACAAATCCCACCCAACAAGCACAACATAACCCCACCATATGCCACACCACCACCACCAAAAGATCCTTAAAAAGGAAACCAACACCATTAGCCACAAGCTCCAAGTAGCTACCCAAAATAAATTTCACCAACAACAACCCTTCCACTATCAACAACCCTATGGTAAGATAAAAGAAATCATCACAGGAAAATAGAAGGGAGTTGAACAATCCATTAAGCACCTCATCTTCCTTGATATTCCAGCCAAGAATAAGAGATAGCCAAAACTCCAAACACACTCTTGATTTAGGAAAACCATACCTCACCCCTAGAAAAGCAACAAATGAGAAAGGGACCACACTTTTGGAAAAGGAAATCCTCCATAAAGAAAGGCCCACAACAACAACAACCAAGGTAACAATAGCCACTTTAGACATGAGCCCACCAACAACCACAAGCTCCTAGCAACTACCTATAATAGCTTCCACCAACAACAACCCAATTGTCGACAACAACCCTTCTGTCATCAACAAAAGCCTCCACAAAGAAAGGCCTGGAGAAGAACACACCAAGGTGACAACAACAATAGCCACTCTAGACATGAGCACACTAGCAACCGTGATCTCCAAGCAACAAGCCATAACAACATCCACCAAAAGCAACCCTACTATCGTCAACAACCCTTCCACTATCAATATTCCAATAAGGAGATAAGGGAAACCCTCACAAGAAAAATGAAGAGAACTAGCCAATCCATTAAGCACCCCATCCTCCTTGACATTCCATTCAAGAATAAGAGAAAGATCAAACTCCCAACACATACCCGACTCAGGAGAACAATACCTCACTCTAGATAACAACAAGAAATTTGTTGTTGATAGCAACCCAAAAGAACCATCAACAACATCTCCAAGAGAGATTCCATCCACTTCCCTACCAACTCAAGAAATCTTGTCATTAGGAAGGACTAGATGCAAACCATCCACCTCATCTTTAGAATCGACATCTCCATCACCCTCTACACCCCCACTTTGTTTCACGTCACTCACCATGGATCTCTACCTATTAGTATGCATGACCTTCTAACTGATGTTAGGAATCATCATATGCTTTAATAGTAATGCTCTTCTATTTTCTATGACCCCATTGGAGTATCCCAATTGCTTTAAAATATTTAATGTGCAAATTTTTAAAGCTACTACACCATCTATCAAGACTCTTTTGATTTTATTAGCTTATCGATATAAACTAGGTATAATTCTTGGTTATTATACAAGGTGGTATGAATGTCCTTTCCTATGAATACAAGGTGGTGGGTGGATGCAATGTGTCCTATGATGGCTTGGAGTTTTTAGTATCTATTTTGGTAGGTACATATTATTCTTGAATTTATTTATGAAGGATCTCTTAATGTATGGGGGATATGTGAAGGAGTTATAATATGGATATTTGTGATGTTGTTTCCTTTAGAGGTCTATAATATTATATTCAAATGTTAAAAAATTATTCAATTTGTTTAGACTAGGATTCCTTGGAGAGTGACTTTTCCACATCATGTAGTAACTATACATTCTTGATTCTTATTTGGAATGGTGATAGTGGCAATGTGGATATCAATTTCTTCAATATATCGCACTACAGAGTCATATAAATGGTTGAATTTATTATAATCCTTTCCTTTACTCGAGCCATTATTCTTTCCATTATTATGGATTGGATCCTTATAGATACCAAGACTGTTATTATTATAATTTCCCAAACAAGATTCAACATTTACATCCCCTTGATCAATAAGATCTTGGATGAGATTTTTCAATTTCATTTAGATAAATGTTTTGTGACCTTTTATTCTATAGTACTCACAATAGTCATTTTCATTGTACCATGAGGGTTTGAATTGTGGTTCATATTATTATCTTAGCTATGGAATTTTAATGAGATTATTTTACGCTAGTTTATGTTAGGAAATTGTGTCTCAACATTACAATTACAAAAAAAATTACCTTTGATATGTAAGCATAAGGGGGTGCAAGAGGGTACCCCCTATAGGGTATGAGGGGGCTCATCTCCCTGATGAGGGTTTGGGGGTAGAACCCTCGAAATTCATATATTTATTATTGTGAATTTGGACCATTTATCATTCGGTCTCAGATATAATGATGGATATTTTGTTGGCTTGTCCTTCCCTAGAAGAAAACCCTATTTTATGAGGTCATTGTATTACGACTATGCATTGTGATGTATTCTAAGAGTCTGATAGTGGTCATGTTTCATTTGGATCTCTAGTTGGTGATAGTCTTGTGAGAAGCTTGCTCTACAAGTATATTATAATCTTCGTGATTTATAAATAATATATTGGCTGGATTTTGGAGTGTGGGGTTTTTCTCTCAAAAAGGGGTTTCCCCACGTAAATCATTATATTGTGGTATGCATGTTATTTATTTTTATTTATGTTTAAGTTTCTATAACTGTTGTAAAGATCTATAAATTTTTGCATTATACTCATGTCTCAAGATTAGTGTAGGAAGTTGTTTTGCTACCTTAGTGTCCTTACAAGTGGTATTAGAGCCTGATCAGCTTTGGTTATAGTTGTGGGTTGTTGGATTTTTGAACTAATCCAAATTTGAATGGGATCTTGTGCAGAGGATGCTCAGTGATCTTGTTACAAAAATTTTTAGATGACAAGTTATCAAAGATAATAGAGGTGGATAAATTTTATAGAAATAATTTTTAGATGTGGAAGCTAAATATGGAGGAACTATTGATAGATCTAGATCTATGGTATGCTTTTGACGATAATATTTCAAGGCCTACATATCCTACTTTGGATGCTCAATATAATGCTATAGATTGTAAAGCTAAGGCTCTAATTAGATTGTGCTTGGTGGACTCTATTTTAATCAATGTCCATGAAGAGACCCCTGCAGAGAAACTATGGAAGAAACTTGGTGAGATGTATTAAGCCAAATATTTAGTCAACAAGATTTTATTGAGGAAGAAATTGTATTCCTTGAGAATTGAAGAGGGTGGATGAGTTATAGACCACCTATAGAACTCAATATGTTGGTGGCTCAATTGGCATCAATTGGTGTCAAAATGGATGAGGAGGAGAAAGGTTAGATCTTGTTGTGTTCTTTACCTAATTTGTGGGATTCTCTTGTTGTGTCTATTGGGGGTACTTTTATTATCTTCAATACTGGAGATGTGGTGGGTTCTTTTATTTTTGAAGGGATGAGGAGAAATGTATCCTTTAGTGCCAAGGAGGCCCTAAATATTCCAGAAAGACCTAAGGAAAAAGGAAAGAAGAATGAGAAGTGTGATAAATCCAAGTCCAAGGAGAGATCAAAATCTCTTGGAAAGTCCAATGTTATTTACTAGAATTGTGGTAAGCCTAGACATATTCATAAAGAATACAAAGAAAAAAAGAAAAACAAAAAGAAGATATTTTATTTTTATTCTAAGTCTAAGAAGGAATATGGAAATGCATTCATTGTAGCTTTGGAAACTCGCGTAGGTAATGATGTATGGTTAATTGACTTAGGTACATGGTGTTTTTTATATCTCCATAGTAGTGTGAAGTCAAGTAGTAACAGTATTGATGCTACGTGTACTAGTTGGGTTGACATATCTTGTTTTCTTCATTTGCAATTGTTCCTTATAATTTAATATAATTTTGGAGAATGTAAAGAAAATTCCTTCGGCATTATCATAGTGTGTGCTAATCCACAATAAAATATCTTTCACTTTGGATATGTTTTGGATTTAACCCTTGCAATATCAATTATTTCATCCAATAGTCATCTTAAAGCTAACTTCATTGGAGTTTTATGTTATTTTGGAGGATATGTATAGAAGATAAAAATCATTTGTGACGTATGATCAATGAGTAAGATATGAATTGAGAAGAATATTAAACATGAAGTGCGTGAAATCTATATGGAGATGTAAATGTGTGAAAAAGGAACTGCAATGTCATCATAATTTAGATGCCTCATCTACAATAGCTCAAGTCTTAGTTTTTTGTTATCATAATTTTCATGTACCTTGCTCTAAGATAGTGAGTCTCATTAGGTCCTTTGTATCTTGCCCCTGAAGTTGTCTTTGATTCAATGTGTGCAAGTCTTTAGGTAGTGAGCCTTAAACTACATTGTAAAACCTTTTAAGTAATGAGGTTTAATATTGTTATTTAACTCTCACCATATTTTTCCCCTCATTAGTTTCCACATTAAAATATTGGTGTTATCTGGGGTACATACTTTCCTTTTTGTTTCTCTTTTAGTTTATGTTATTTGATGTGTTAATTAAAAATGGGATTATTTTATTTTTAATATATGTTGATTCAAACCCCCCTCTCAATATTTCTTTGTGTTCAACAATTGGTATCAGAGCAAAAGACCTTGAATAATCCTAACAACTAAGGTAGATCCTACACTTGGAAACATGGGGTTTGTGGCAAAGATCAATGATATATTCATCACAAAACCAAACCTAGAACCAATGGAACCTGAAAGATGGGATATCAATCCAAAACAATGTGAAGTTGATTTTGAAGGTGAACTCAAATTTTCTCTTAAGGATCTAGATGAAGCAAGATTAAAAAGTATTAAATATGAATGTATCCTAGAAAAATCAAAAGAGACAATTGAAAAATAAATGGAAAAGAAAAAAGAATGATCAAAAGAATAAGTCACTAAACTAAAAGCTCAAATAGAAGAAGGAAATAAAGTCAAGGAAGTAGAAGTTGTGACCTCTTACTTGAAAGTTAAGATTGAGGAAGGTAAAAGGATTGAACACTCTTTGAATACCAAGCTTCAAGATAAAACTACTAAATGTTCAAATCTTGAGGAGGAAATTGTTACTCTAAGAAAATAACTTGAAAAGGAAAAAGAAAAAATTGATAAAGGTCTAAAATTGAAAGGAGGTTCTAAAATTCTTGATGAACTAATTAATTCTCAAAATCCCTCTAAAGAAAAATCCCGATTTGGTTTTGAAAAGGTTGAAAATTCCTATGTTCAAGAAATCCAAAAATCTGTATGATAACTTCATGCAAAAATGAAAATATGAAACAAAGGAGACATACTCCGAAGATGCAAAGAAAAATCAAGTCAACAAGAAAGAAGATGATTTCACATCTATCCAAAAAAAGAAAGTGAATTTTAGGAAGCCTACCCAAACTGGTCCTATCAAGTTCAAAGGTAACTTATATGCATGCAAAAACCTTTGTCATGAGGAAATTGAGTCAAAAAGAAAGATAATTCTAAATTATCTTAGGCCTCCAAGGTATAATAGCATGAAATATCAATCATTTAAAGGTTAGTGCTATGCTTGCAATAAATTTGGACACAATACTAATGAATGCAGAAGTAAAGTGATAAGGAATAATCATTCTATGACCTCTCACTCTTTCTATGGTTATTTCTACTCATGCAACATGTTTGATCATAAAACTATTAAGTGTAGTTCCAATGTGAGAAAAATAAAATATTCTCTACAAGCCATTATCATTTGTTATAATTGCAATAGAATGAGACACATTGCAATATTCTTCAAGGGAAATAATATAAGGTCTTCTACTCTTCAAAGGAAACCTTTCATTAGTTAGCACAAGAAAGAGATGAACAATATTTGGTAGAAGGAGGAATGTGAAGTAAGGAATGAATTTGTACCTTATCATGGTATAGATGGGGTTTTTGGTAACTAAAGAGAGAGTATTGAATTTAGGGGAGTTGTAATTGCAAAAATTATCATTCACTTGAAATACTTTAGATGTTGGAATCTTCAGCATATTGTTAAATTGTGATATGAACATGATTGGCCATTTTTCTATAGAAAATACTCTCCTTGCATAGGGGTCTTGAATACTTACAAATTGATATAGTGTCACAGACCATAAAAGTTGCTAAACAGAAAAATCCATTCATTGTACAAAGCAACCAAAGTTTGTGTGAGGTATATTTATCTATTTTTGATCAAATTGATTCCATTCAAACTATCTCAATTGAGTGCAAGAGCTAAGGAAGTGGATAAAGTGTTCAACAAGTTTCATGCAAACCCTAACAATAGTGTTCAAAGGTATTTCTCTGGTTTCCACTTGTGAAACCGGAGATGTAGTTATCTATCATGGCTACTCATGTTGTCATCGATGTTGTGGATAAACAAAGGCATAAATTCAAGAAACACCAATATATATCAATTGTGACTAACAAGGAAGGTGCTTTCTCCCATGTACCAATCCATGTGATCCACTTTGAAGATATCCACACCTACATTCATTCACCACTAAATGAATATAATTATCTGAATATGACAGAGTTTAGGTTCAATAATGCCCTAGGTGATGAATTCCAGCTCAAATTAGAATATGTGAATATAGAGTTGAAAGGATTGGATGTATGGAAATATTTTCCCTATTTTGTCTATGAAGATGACTGGATCAAATTTTCTCTATAGAATACATGAGGATATTTTTTGGCTTGATTAACCTCATCTGATCACAAAAGAAGATATTAGGGTTGTGATTGGATTATGCTCCACCAAACTGGTACTTGTACTAAATTTTTTCAAGAATGAAAATTCATGAGCCTCACTAGAGCTAAATTTGATAAAAGGGCTCTGACTGTGAACATGGCATAGTCAACCCAACTATCCAGTATGTAATGATAAGAATCACATATAAGATATACTAATTAAATAGAGAAGGATCAACTACAACCACCACCATCTATACTAATCTTTAGGTGGTAAAGGAAGGAAAAAATTATGATCTCTATGAACTACAACAACTATTGGAAAATCTATGCAAAACCAAGGAAACTCACTACAAATTCTATTATGGTACCTTGATCATTTATCTTATGTTCTACTTCATGAAATAAATGTCTAGTTTCAAGAAAGTGGTTTGGAAAAAGAATATTCCCATTGTACACCAACTAAAGGATCATATACATAGTTTTTCAAGCACCACTCCATGTGCCACAACATTTTTGGGTTTCTTTAAAAACTCCAAAAGTGAAATGCAAAAGAGAGATAGAATTCTCTCACGTGTTGTGGAGAAGTATAAAAATTAAATCACTTTTATGGTCAACAAAGATAACTATTATATGGAAGTAGTCAAACCAAGGACTTCATGGATTATACCACTTCTCTATGAACTTCCCAAAGAAAATTGGATTTCCTATGTTGAAATTTTGCTTAGCAAATCTAGGGACCCTTTTGTTGAAAGGTTTGGTACATATGATGAAATAACCAACAAATAGATTAAGGAGAGAGTAGAAGAAAAGGAAAAGAAGAATGTAGGAAAGATGGTGTTTGACCTAAAAAATATGTTTGGTGCTCCTGGAGGTTCTGCAGAAGCATCACATGCCACCACTACTTCCAAACATACTCAAACTCCTCCTAGCAGAAAAAGAGATGCTACTAATGATCTAATAAAGTCCAAAGTTGTAGAAAGAAAGAAGCCAAGATCTAAAAAAAAAAGCATCAAGAGAAAATATTAATCTAGTAAATATAGTTGATGATGAGGAAGTTGAAGAAGAAGAGATGAAATCCTATGTTTTAAAGAGGAGAAAGAAGAATACAAATCAAGAAGAAGAAGAAGAAAATATCCATGGAAAAGGAAATTGATGAGTAAACATTGAAGAATCCTCCAAATACTTCCAAACATGTGCTCTTATAGCTTGATGCTACCATCAATGCAATTGTGCAACATGATGCCTTGAAGGAAGTTGCTACTCTTTATGATGAATCATCTCATGATGAAAAGAACACAATTAAAAAGACAATCATTACATAAATGAACAATTTTAACATGGCTCTTAAGTAATGAAATAATTGATCATATTTTAGTAAGTATGGCGAATGTCCTTAGTAGAAAAAGGAATGTTGTTGTTGCTAAAGAAGCCAAAATGAAGCAACAGGCACTAGAAAAGGTTGGGGTGTCTATCTCCCATGATGAAAGAGTTAAAATTTCCCAATATTAAGCTCAAGAATTCATAATCAAATAAAGAATAAACATTCTAATAGGGAAGGGAAAAGAAGAAATAAAAATAATAGAAAAAGAAACTATTGGAAAGACAGTAAAAATATTGTAAGGATTATGGAATGCTAAAATAATCAAAGATAAAAATCATCTAAATATCTTTGATACATAATACATCCCTAATGTGATTGGTCATATTGTGAATCTATCCATTTCTACAGAAAATGTAACTACTGATGACATGGAAGTTGTAAATGGTAAACAATATGAGGATACTACTCTTTTGGAAAGAACAAATGCACAAGGTGTATAGGATAAAAAAATAATGAGAATCTCACCTCCCATGAACACTGAACCTGACAAGAAAAGTAATGTGTCTTCCCTAATGAAAATAGATATGCAAGAAATGAAAGGACTTTCTAGACAAAAAGAAAGAAAGGTTGTCTTCGCTATGGAAATAACAAAATAAGGAAAGATAGAAGAAAAGGAGAAAGAAAGTGATGGGAAAAATATAGAAGGTGTTAGCTCTCAAAAACGCAGGCGAAATGCCTCAAGAGGTTGCCAATCTCTTGATACGTTTCAAGGTAACAGACAAGGCCAAATGGTTTAGACCTTCTACTCTTCAGGTGCTGCTGGACCTAGGCGGGTGTACCTAAATGGATTAAGCAGACTTAAAATTGTATGACTTGATTGATTTGATGGATCTATTATGATGGCACAAAGAGTAATAGATGAAAGCTTATAGACTACTCCTACTCCTAATATTAAACTTGAGATGTGAATGTTTTTTGAACAATTTTTTTATAGAATTCTAAGATGTGGATGGTGTGACCAGTGCCTACTTATATTGGGCTAATAGAGTCAAGAGGTAAATAATATCTGTGTCCTATTTCTGGATACAATTCAAATTGTTTGGCACTTTTATGTTTATAACTTGTATAAATAGGCAAGAGTCTAATTATCAGATTCTTCTTAATAATCCAAATTTCCTTTTCCAAATTACTGTGATTAATTAGAAGGATTTAATCCTGTCTTGTAGGAACCAATTAATTGAACCACACAAGAGCAACAAGTGTGCTTTGATAAATTGAAGAATATCCTTGATATTTCAATTTAAATAATCAAGAAATGACAACCTTGGAGACAACAAGATAATGTTTTCAATAAATTCGACAAACAATTGACACCATAATTGGATCACCAGATAAATATGTTCTCCATTATATAATTTTAAAATATTTTACAATGTACAACATGATATTTATTTTGGAAAAAGTTCACCCTATCCAACTACCTAACCTACTTATTTCTCCCTAAAATCCCTTGCCTTTAATGACCTGATTTTATTGTACATATATACATTGCTTCTTTAGGGTTGTGACTCTTCACAACATCCGTTTGGTGCAACTCTTCAATTATCATCGGCAAATAAAATATTTAATTAATTTCCCTTTTGGAAAATTAAAATATTTTAATCTTCGTTATCTTTGTCCCTCGTGAAAATTAATTCAATAATCTTCCTTCGCTGGAAATCTTCACTTTACTTTTTTACCGGTATGTATCTCCAATATGTCCTTCGAGTAAAAATAATTATCCCATTTTGTCCTCTTGATGCAAATTGATTTATTTACACTTTCACATGAAAATATTTTTTACGTAAAATAATTACCTAATTGGTTAATTCTTCCATAAAAATATTTTACCTCCCAAAACACTCTTACACCTTTGGTAAAAAATATCTTTCCTTCTAGTGCAAATATTTCATAATCTTTTACCCTTTATGCTTGTAGTGAATAAAATAATTCTCCACTTTTAAATCCCCTCGATAAAATGAATAAAATTTATTTTTCCTCAAAGTATTATTGATTTCCACCATAAGCATATTTCATTCAATTTTTCGTTTGCATTATGACCATACACACTCACATCTGGGTAACATAAAGCATTGGGAAGCATTATTTTATCTTATATCGATATCAGAAAGTCTTTCTGATTCAAATTGTTGTAGGAAGATTGTATTGCCGAGACATCATTCATGTCTTGCAGATATCGCCAAGACATCAAACCACTCTTGAAGACATCAGTGAGACATATGAAGTTGCTAAGACATTTGAAAACTCTTGCAGATATCGCTGAGACATATGAAGTCGCCAAGACATTTGAAAACTCTTGTAGATATCCCCGAGACATATGAAGTCGCCAAGACATTTGAAAACTCTTGCAGATATTGCCGAGACATATGAAGTCGCGAAGACATTTGAAAACTCTTGCAGATATCACCGAGACATATGAAGTCGCCAAGACATTTGAAAACTCTTGCAAATATCGCCAAGACATATGAAGTTGCTAAGACATTTGAAAACTCTTGGAGATATCACCGAGACATATGAAGTTGCCAAGACATTTGAAAACTCTTGCAGATATTGCCGAGACATATGAAATCACCAAGACATTTGAAAACTCTTGCAGATATCGCCGAGACATATGAAGTCGCCAAGACATTTGAAAACTCATTCATGCCTTGCTGATTCAGAAAGACCTCAAATATGTCTTGCATATTTCGCCAAGACCTCAAACCTGTCTTGCCAATGCACTTTTTCTTTGTTGCACAGTGACAAGAAAGAGCCAGGTAGCCTCCAAAATGGCTTTTGAAAACCAATCAAATGATGTCAAAAAGCCATGAAAATGCACCAGTATGTTGAGCCATGATAGGGGAGTGTACTTGCAGAATGGTTTGGCATGAAGTTACTGGGATTAAAAGCTATTCACAATTGAATTTTCCCACTCAGCCATTTTTTACAACTGTTCAATCTGAATTAAAGCTTGCCACTTTGCTCTTTTGAAAAAATATCAAATGTAATTTTGAGAAGCTGTAACTTGGAGGATTGGTTCCTTTAGGTCACATGAACATGTAGGAAAATGGGTTCTTCATAAATTCTCTTCCTTCGAAAAATATTTAAAATCAAACTTGATCACTTTGTAGTTGTTCTGGGAGTGCAATTATGAAACTGTGAAAAATCAGTTTGGAATTGATTTTGCAAAAATAGTAAATGATGTCCAAACACCCTAAAAATTGGCATTGAGATAGAATTTGGTGTAGAGAATTGAAGGCACCAATATATTTGTGATTATCATCATCCATTTTCTTAATATTCTCCCTCAAAGTTGACCATTTTAACAGATTCCACTATGCTGACAACAGATTTTCTAGAAAACCCATCAACTTGTTGCTTCAAAACTTTGTCAAATCAGATCGTATGAGGCTAAAAATTTGCAGAGACACTCGCATATGATAAATGAACATTTCTGCAAAGTGATTTCGCTTGAAATTGAACAGATCCAAAATTATAATTTTTCAAAATGTGCTCCTGAGATTGCTTTTACACTTGAATTTTTGAGTGTTAAAATCCTCTTTTCCAATATGGGGACCTAAAATTTACATGAAATTTTAAGTCCCAATAGAAGGTAATCTTGAAAATGTTCAAGATTTAAAGGAGGTTAATACAGAGAAGCATGACACTTTTGGAAGCCAACAATCTTCCTAATCAAATTATTTCAAAGAACTACTACATATGAAAATGTAGTTTCAACCAATAGTTACACCTCAATTTTTGCAAATTCCTACCATTGAGGGACAAGTTAACCTATAAAAAATTTCTCCCTTACATAGGCTATAACTTAGTGATTACCTAGTCACTTTCGCAAGGAAGGAAATCCTACAAACAATATGAAAAGAAAAGTGAATCAATTGACAATATTGTGAAGATTATCCAAGAAGGATTATTAGAAGTAATTATTGATGTCTCCTTGCCACTAGAACAATAGTTAAATCTTTTAATGGATTCTATCAAATATCACACCTCTCTCAGAGTAGAAGGCAGAACAAGATGCCTTGAGGATTTAGTAAAAGAAAAAAGAATGACTGAGGCCTCTGATAGGTGTACTGAAGCACGCAATAAGTTGAAGGAAAACATAGAAAGGTTTAAGGATTGTGTGAATGAAGAAAAAAATATTTATCATTTTTTTTGAAGTGGACAAGCTCAAGCAAAGAGAAAAAAAGTCAAATTGACTGTATTGAGTCACAAATTACACTATTAACTAAAACTTATGATTTTTCAAAAGATATTGATGGATCTATAAAGGCAGAAGTTGAAAATATTCATGTACCGTGGTCATTGTTTCTAAGACATGGAGATTAGTTAAATAAAAAATTCAACTTGTTAAGAGTGGTAGTCAATATGTGGCTTGCATCACTATCTAGATTACTAGAAAAAGTAGTAAAAGTGGACCAAACATTAAAAACTCCTAGTCAATATGTGCATAGAATTTGAATATCAAAATCATATACTTTCCTCAACAACAACAAATTGGATTGTAAAATAGAAAAAAAAAATCATAAGAATATTCTTCCTTCCAAGGATGATGCAAAGATGGAAGTAAGACAATTCTATCCATGTAAAAGTGTTTTTTCAAAGGCTTGTAGTATCTTTTTGAACATAACATTCATTTTTGGAGATTCTTCATCTCAGGGGGAGTATAGAGTTAGAGGGAGTTCACACTATTTTAGGATATTATATTTAAATAAGATGGCATCATGCCCTTTGCTCTCGATGTCAAAGGGGGAGAGAAGTATATATGTGTTTCCATCAATGAAAAAGGGGGGATTGTTGGAAATAAGTGTTGTCATTGATGTCAACCCTATTTGGGCTATCATTGACGCTAAGATGTGTTATAAAAGCATGTACATACTCTAGAGTTACTTATTACATAAGTGGATATATGTTGAGGCATGCTTGCAAGGTAGTTTACGAAAGAATGGTGATATAAGTATGGAGCAGCGGATGACACTCATGTCCTAATATATATAATATGTCTACCTTGATATCATTCTAGGTTCATGTATCACATGTTGCAAAAGATTAGATAAAACACCAATTGTGTATAACCTAAAGCTTAATTATGTATCATGTCCTTTTTGGTCTACATCCATCCATTGTGCAATATTATATCTTGCAACAAAAATGAAATGATGACGATGCTATTTATATATTATATTCCCAAGATCAAGTCTTTACACTTTTTGTAGTCAAAGTTATAGTTGATGGTGTTCTGGTTTGTCCCTTGACAATGCAATGCAATGATAAAGGTTTGTCAGAATGCTCTGTTGGATGTTGTGGTTGTGTTGTTGATATTTGGTTGTCATTGATTTCAACACTATTAGCATTAATGTATTGAAGGTTGTATATGTTGAGCATATTGAGAAAATTGTTAAAGGAAGAGTTACAGGTTGCCAGTGGAACAATGAAGGTCAAGAAGGTGTTTTTTTCTATACATTGAAGATTAGTTGTTGTGGAATATAGGGTTTATTGTTGAGAGTATCTGATTCATCTACCAAAAGTTTCACAGGTTCGTGTGAATATTTGATCATGTTATGGAAAATTGTGTTCTGACAGTGTTTTTGAGGTCTCTATCAATGTTTCTAATTGAAGCTTATGTAATTATGGTAATATCAATTGTTATAGATGCTTCTCTGTTAGCTTGTGTTTTTTGTGGATGATTCTAGATCATTCTCTATCTTTGTTGTATGTCCACGTTGATTGGTGTGATCATGGTCGAAGATTTTTCTCATGTATGTTTAGGTTTTCTTGTTCTTGGCCCACATGATGGTTGTAATGTGTTGTGGATCCTTGGAGATTGAAATTTGAATGTTTGGAGCACTTGAGGATACTATTTTAGGTTGCATCATAATATTAGCCAATGGTGTTTGATCCACATTGAAAATTTATTTGTAAATTTGGGCTAACATTGTAAATATGTTTTATATTTTTGGCCGACAAGGTTGTTGATGTAATTCCATGTTGCAGATATATAAGAGTGATTGTTTAAGTGAATTAAGTGTGTGTGTGAAGTGAGGAAGAGCTAGAGAAAGTGCAAGTGTTCGAATATTGATCTACTCATTTGATTGCAGAGCAGAGTGTGAAGAAGTTTGAGCGAAGTGTGAAGGAGTGTATCTGTGCTTAACTGGAACTATAATCAAGCTTTTGTAGAAGCTATTTTATCAGTTCATACCTTGTGGATCTAATATGAATTGCTTTGTATTGTTGGGAAGTGAGACCTCTTGTATTTGAGCAGTGAGCTCTGGGTAGTGTGCCTAAATGCATGTGCATTCCCATTATTTTTCATTATACTTTTAATATGGTATAATATTGTGGACTAATATTCACCGTGATTTTCCCCCTAATAGGGTTTTCACATAAAAAATCTTGTTGTTCTCTATGCTTTTGATGTGTTGATTGTTTATGGTTTATTATTCTTTCATCAAATCTGAAATTAAGTTAAGTTAAGTTGAAAAGTTTAAATATTTTGTGACAACTAATTCACACCCCCTCTCAGTTGTTTGTCCTTTTTTTTCCAACAATTGGTATCAGAGCAGGTTCCTCTAAAGAATTTTAAAAGCTTGAGGTGATCCAAGATGGAATCATACAAGAAGGACAATCCTAGATTCAATGGAACAAACTACTCACTATGGAAAGCTAGAATGGATTGTCATTTGAGGTGTATAGGTGAACCCTTCTGGAAGATTACAAAGAATCCATATGTTATTCCTCATAATGGTCCTTTCACTACTGATGAAATTAAAGAGGTTGAGAATAGCATCAGGGCTATGGAAGCTTTGTTGAGTGCTTTGACAGATTCAGAAATGACAAATGTGATAGGTCTGAAGACAACTCATGAGATTTGGATGAAGTTGGAAACTTTGTATGAAGGTGATGCACATGTGAAGATGGCTAAGCTATAGAGTTTGAAAGGCAAGTATGAAAATTTGAAGATGGGTGAAGATGAAAATATTTCTTTCATTATGCAAAAAGTAAATGAACTATTGATGGCTATTAGATGTGTCGATGGTGCCCTGGAAGAGGAATAAATTGTAGCTAAAGTGCTCAGACCATTTCCTCCCTCTTACAAAGAAAAGGCTCATTCTATTGAAGAAATCAAATTAGTGACGAATGTGACAAGAGATACATTGATTGGTAAATTTGTTGCTTTTGAGTTGAGTGAATTTGGTGAATCTGTTCCCAAGACTGAATCTACATTTAAGGCTACTGTATCTGGAAGAAACAAGCAAAGATATGATCTAGGAGAGTGTTCTAGAAATTCATTCAAGTATGAGGAAGAAATGAAACAGATTGAAGATGACGAAAGAGAAGTAGAAGAGTTGGAAGCAATGATTGTAAAGAAAGAAGGTAGATGACAAAGTAAGTATAAAGGAATGTTTTCTATTAAATGTTTCTATTGCAATAAAATAGGTCATTTTGCATCAAGGTGTCCTGAAAGAGTTCCTAGGTCTAAGCCTAAAAATCTAGATTTCAAAAGAAATGTTATTATGTTGAAGAAGTAGTGACTGATGAAGAATCTGATAAAGAAAATGGAAATGAAGATGAATGGGTGTTCCTTGCTATCAAGGAAAATGGTTCAGTGGCTATTGAATTTGCTAAAGTTGAGAAAGCTCTTGCAGCCTGAATTGAAGAAAAGGATGAGTGGGTTATTGATAGTGGATGCTCACATCATATGACTGGTGACAAAAGCAAAATTGTAATTCTAGAGAAATATGACGGTGGGGTTGTAAGATTCAGAGATAACAATGCTAGTGTGATTTGTGGTAGAGGATCTATTTGTCTTGGTGGTAAGCATAACACTGATGATGTAATTTATGTTGAAGGCTTGAAGTACAACCTATTGAGTGTTGGATAGATGGTGGACAAGGGCTATGATCTTCAGTTCAAAGGTGGAAGATGCGGGATACTTGGAAGTTCTACAAATGTAATTGCTTCAGGTAAAAAGACAAAAGGTAATATTTTTTACCTAAATGCTATTAGTGAAAGTTGTTTAATTTCTCAAGTAGATGAAATCTCATTATGGTGTAGGATGTTGTGTCATGTGAATTTTGATAACATTATCAAGGTAAGTTCCACTCAAGAAGTAAGATATCTACCTAAGCTAGTGAAGCCTGCTAATACAATTTGCAAGGAATGTCGAATGGGAAAACATACTAGAGTTTCTTTTCGAAGCAAACAACATCATTCAAATGGATTACTAGAGCTAGTGTATATTAATCTATGTGGTCTCTCCAGAGTTAGAAGTCTTCATGGAGAAAGGTACTTTATGTTGCTTATTGATGATTACTCTAGGATGATATGGGTTGCTTTCTTAAGAGAAAAATGTGAAGCATTAGAGAAGTTCAAAAGTTTCAAAGCTATGGAAGAGAATGAGAAAGGTCTGAAAATAAAATTCTTAAGGTCCGAAGAGGTGGTGAGTTCACCTCTAGGGGGTTCAATTCCTTTTGTGAAGAGCATGGAATCATAAGACAATTATCTGCTCCTCGAACCCCTCAATAGAATGGAGTTGTAGAGAGAAAGAACAAAACAATTCTGGATGTTGCTAGAACAATGATGATAGAAGGAAACGTGCCTCACATATATTGGAGTGAAGTTGTAAGCACTGTTGTGTACACTTTAAACCGGGTAAATGTCAATGGTAATTTTGGTAAGACTCCTTTTAAACTATGGTTTGGTTATAACCCCACTCTTAAATACTTCAAGATCTTTGGAAGTAAGTGTTATATCAAGAGAGATGATGACATAGGAAAGTTTGATGCAAGAAGCGATGAAGGAATATTTCTAGGTTAATCTACTAAAAGCAAGGCCTACCAGTGCTATAAGAAAAGATTGAGAAAAATGGTTGAGAGTGCAAATGTTAGAGTTGATGAGGAATCTGCTAGATCATCCAGATACTTTGGATATGATTCAGATGACCAAGAAGACAACACAAACAAAGGGAAAAATTCTTAGACACAAAATCAACTTCAAATTGTTCCATATGTTCTGGTAAATCAACTTCAATTTGTTTCGGTAAGTCAAGGTAGTCAGGAAGAAGAAACAAGTGCAAGTGCAGAAGAAAGAAGAGAAGAACTAGAAGTTCGATAGAGTCCTAAAGTTCCAATTTATGTAAAGCTAAATCATTTTGCAAATCAAATTATAGGAGAAAAGAATAAAGTTGTGCAAACTAGAAGAAATATTGTAGAAGAGTATTTCCTAATTTCCAATACTGAGCCGAAAGATGTCAATAAAGCTTGTAATGATGAACACTAGATGGAAGCTATGAAGGAAGAATTGATACAAATTGAAAAGAATGATACATGGATACTTGTTCCCAAATCTAAAGATAAAAATGTGATTGGTACTAAATGGGTCTTCGGAATAAGCTGAATGAACAAGGTGAAGTGGTCCAAAATAAATCAAGACTAGTATGTAAAGGGTATTCACAAATGGAAGGTATTGATTTTGAAGAAACATTTTCCCATGTTTCCAGAATTGAAGCAGTAAGATTATTTCTTGCTTATGTTGCATATAAGAACTATAAATTTTATCAAATGGATGTGAAGTCAGCTTTTCTGAATGGTGAGCTAGAAGAAGAAGTATATATTGAACAACGAAATGGATTTCAACTAACTAATAAGGAAGACATGGTTTGGCGATTGGAGAAAGATCTGTATGGACTCAAGAAAGCTCCCAGAGACTGGTATGCTAGATTGGATAAATACTTATTAAAGTTTGGATTCAATAAAGGTACTGCTAACGTCAACTTGTATTTCAAGTTGGATCATGAAAAAAATTGATTATTGAGGTCTTTGTTGATGACATTATTTTTGGAGGAGATGACAATCTATGTATGAAATTTGTTGATGAAATGAAGAGTGAATTTGAGATGAGTATGATTGGAGAGATGAATTTCTTTCTAGGATTGCAAGTTACTCAGTTAGACAACATGATTTTCATATCTCGATCCAAATATGTGAGAGAACTACTAAAGAATTTTGGCATGAAAGACCCAAAGCCTGTTAGTACTCCCATGGTAACCAGATGCAAGTTAACACAAAATGATGATTCTCCTAAGGAAAATCAAACAAGATATAGGAAAATGATTGGCGGATTGCTCTACTTAACTCAGACCACACCACACGTCATGAATGTTGTATGTATGGTTGCTAGATTTCAGGCTGATCCAAAAGAATCACATGTGACTGTTGTAAAGAGAATTTTCAGATATCTTAAAGGAATAGTTGATTTTGGGCTTTGGTATCCTAACGATGATGATCTTACTTTGAATGCATACACTGATGTGGATTGGGTAGGAGATGTAGATGAGATGAAGATTACTAGTGGTGGTGCCTTCTTCTAAGGGAAGAAGATGGTGTCTTGGTTGAGTAAAAAGTAGAATTCCATTTCTCTATCTACTGTTGAGGCATAGTTTATTGCTGCTACAAATAACTATACTCAAGTGATGTGGATGAAACATATACTGAAAGATATCAAAGTAGTATATGATGAGCCTATTGCCATATACTATGACAACTCAAGTGTAATTAACATATCAAAGAATCTAGTGGTACATTCTAAGACCAAGCATATATCAATCAAGTTTCACTTCTTAAGGGAGAAAGTGAATGAGAAAGAAGTCAGACTAGAGTATGTTCCTACCAAAGAATAGGTTGCAAAATTTTTCACCAAGCCATTGCCAAAGGATACTTTTGAGTATCTCAGAGGGATGCTAGGGGTGATTACCCTTCCTGATATGAACTAAAGATGCATTTTCTTGCATCAATCCATGTGCTTCATAGATATTTCCTGATCTGAATTGATGTTTCCCTGGCTACTACTCAGGGGGAGTAGTCAGATGTACAAATATGTGGTTTAGAGCTTGTATATGGAAAGGTAATTCTTACCTTTTCCATTGATGTCAAAGGGGGAAAAGAGCAACGTGAAAAATATTTTTGGGGAGAAGAGAAATTGAGAAGAGTCAAAATCTAAGGGGGAGTAAGTGTAGTTGTGTTGATGGTATTTTTCACATCATGTGTTTCCATCAATGCCAAGGGGGAGATTGTTGGATGTTGTGGTTGTGTTGTTGATATGTGGTTGTCATTTATGTCGACACTATTAGCATTAATGTATTGAAGGCTATATATTTCGAGGATATTCAAAAAAAAATTAAAGGAAGAGTTGCAGGTTGCCAATGAAATAGTGAAGGTCAAGAAGGTGTTGTGTTCTATACATTGAAGATCATTTGTTGTGTACTAAATGGTTTATTTTTTAGAGTATCTAGTTCATCTAGTGGAAGTTTCAGAGGTCCGTGTGAATATTTGATCATGCTATGGACAGTTGTGTTCTGATAGTGTTTTTGTGGTCTTTGTCAGTGTTCTTGATTTAATCTTATGTAATTTTGGTAATCTCAGTTGTTGCAGATGCTTCTCTATTAGTTCATTTTGTTTGTGGATTCTTCTAGATCATTCTCTATCTTCGTGAACGTTTGCATTGATCGGTGTGCTCGTGGTTGAATATTTTTCTCATGTGTGTTCGAGTTTTCTTGTTCTTGGACGACATGATGGTTGTAACGTGTTGCAAATCCTTGGAGATTGAAATTTGAATGTTTGGAACACTCGAGGATATTGTTTTAGGTCACATAATAATATTAGCTAATGGTGTTTGATCCACATTGAAAAATTATTTGTAAATTTGGGCTGACATTGTAAATATGTTTTATATTTTTGGGCGGCAAGGTTGTTGATGTAAATCCATGTTGTGGATATATAAGAGTGATTTTTTAAGTGAAGTAAGTGTGTGTGTGAATTGAGGAAGATCCATATAAAGTGCAAGTGTGCGAATATTGATCTATTCATCGATTGTAGAGTAGAGTGTGAAGAATTTTGAGCAAAGTGTGAAGGAGTGTATATGTACTTAACTAGAATTGTAATCAAGCTTTTGTAGAAGCTTTTTTCTTAGTTCATACCTTGCATATCTAATCTGAATTGATTTTTATTGTTGGGTAGTGAGCTCTAGGCAGTGTGCCTGATTGCATGTGCATTCCCATTATTTTTCATGATACTTTTAATAGGGTATAATATTGTGGACTAACATCCACTGTGTTTTTTCCCCTAACAGGGTTTCCACGTAAAAAATCTTGGTGTTCTCTATGCTTCTGATGTGTTGATTGTTTATGGTTTGTTATTCTTTCATCAGATCTGAGAATAAGTTAAGTTAAGTTGAAAAGTTTAAATATTCTATGACAACTGATTCACCCCCCTCTCAGTTGTTTGTCCTTGTTTTTCTAACATGCTCTACATTCCTTCAAAGATGCATTTTTGGTCTTTCAACTTCAAGGACACAATTAGTAGTGTGATCAATACACATTATCTAATAGTATCAAGCATGTAGAAGATCTGCAAGCTTAATCTTTAATTAATAGTTTGTTGTTGTTGATATGGAATGCTTTATTTTTGCATGTTCAATAAGCTTCTTCTATTACACTAGTATTTAGTGATAAAATCCTTCTTGAAAAGGTTGTATGGATATTTTAGACCACCTACATTATTCATATCTTGATCTGTATGGTGTTTTTGATATCTTCTCAGTAGTGTGAAGTCAAGAAGTAACAGTATTGATTATACTTGTACTAATCAAGCATACATAATTTGTTTTCTTCATTTGTGGTTATCCTTTATCAGTTAGTACTATTCTAGAGAATGTGTGTAAATTCCCTTAGGACTCATCATAACATGTTCTATTCCACAATAAAAAAAATCACTTTGGATATGTTTTGGAGCTGACCCTTGTAATATCAATTGTTTCATCCAATGGTCATCTTGAAGCCGACTTCACTAGAGTTTTATATTATTGTGGATGATATATATAGAAGATAAAAATCAGTTGTGAAGTATGATGGATGAGTAATATATGAATTGAGAAAATTTTTAAACATGAAGTGTGTGAAATCTATATGAAGATGTAAATGTGTAAAAAAGGAATTGCAATGTCAGCATAAGTCAAATGCTCCATCTATAATAGTTCAAGTCTTAGCTTTTCTTATCATGATTTTCATGTACCCTACTTTTAGATAGTGAGTCTCATCATGTCCTCTATATCTTGCCCCTAAATTTGTCTCAGATTTAGCCTGTGCAAGTCTTTAGGTAGTAAGCCTTAAAATACATTGTAGAACCTTTTAAGTAGTGGAATTTTATATTGTGAGTTAACTCTCATCGTGGTTTTTCCCTCATTGGGTTTTCCACATAAAAATACTTGTGTTAGGTGTGGTACATGTGGGTATGTGCAGGATCATAATGGAAAAAACATGCCCTTAAGTGGCAAAAAATTTAGAAAAATCATAGTTAGGAAACTAGACGTAAAAATTTGAATAAGTTATCTATATTATCTAAAAAATATATAAGAATAGAATCTGTAGAAAATTGAATGTAGTTTCTAAACTACTAGGTTTGCTTTAAAAAAAAAAATCCATTTGGTGAAAATTTGAAATTTCAATGCAGTAGTACTTAAATTTCAGGGAAAAAATAAGTAGGTGTCTATCTGACCACCTTAACCACAATAAAATGATAATATTATTTTATAATATTTTAGATATAAGTAGAGGACTCATGCCCCAATGTGATGCATATATTTTTGTAATTTTTTTCTAAGTAAATAATTAATTATGAATTTTTTATTACAACTTCTTAAAAATATAAAAACTCGTATGTTCGACCACCTTAACTTGGTCAAAACTTCATGAAATTCAATTTTTCTTTTTTGAATCCTATAGTATGTGAAGCATAGAATGTGATGCATGTTTTGGATTCAAAAAATGTGATACCATTTGAAAGTTGTAGATGTTTTTCAGTCAGCCTATCAATCAGGACTTTAGTCGTAATTCAAATAGAAAATAAATAATAATTACTTATGAAATTCAAAGTAAAACATAATTTATATTGGTGGAAAGCTGCGAATCTCCTTGAAAAACCCTTTTCATTTCATCAATTTTGGGTAAAAAAAAGTCGTCAGCCACATACCCATCATATTGCCACTTTTTGGCCCATCATGATCCTACACATACCCATGTTTTCCTTTTTTTTCTTTCAATTCATGTGATTTGATGTGTTAACTACAAATGGGAATGTTTTAATTTTGATATATATTGATTCACCCCCATCTAAGCATTGCTTTGTGTTCAAAAAATTTCTCTTTAACAATTTTGATAGGTTCTATAAAGATTGTGGTACTCATAGATAAAATACATTTTTATTTTCCACAACAAAATGGAGTTGCAAGAAATGATCATGAAATTGATAGAATACTAGGGAGTATGTTGAGTGGTTGGGTCTAGAAAGGTTTTGACCATAAAGCAATTATTTTCCTTACCTAATTAACATGTCTCCTACACAGCTCTTGTTGATATATGATTCCTAGAGGCATGGCCAAAGTCACAAGAATTCATAAGAAAATCTTAGAGTTTTTGGTTGTAAGGAAAATGTACATGTGCCAAATGAGAAGTGAAAAAAGTTGGAGAACAAGGTTGTCAAATGTATCTTCATCAGATATAGTTATGATGTGAAAGGATATAAGCTTTGGAATCTTGTTGCACAAAAGGTAATATATAATAAAAGTGTTATTTTTAGAGAAACTAATCCTTCTTATATTACATTGCATATAGAATGAACTAAATAGAAAGATGTGATTCAACTTCCCTCTACATTTGAAAAAGTTGAATTGAGGCCCCTAGATAGACAAGAAGTTGAGGAGAGCTCATCTAACTCTGAATCTTCAAAAGAGGAGGAAGAATCTCTAACTCATCTTATTTTTAGGTCGAAAAGGCATAAAAAACCACCTAAAAGGTATTCACCTAATGATTGGATATGTATTATTACTTTAAATACTAACACAGATGAACCTAGATCTATAGAAGAGGCATTAGGTATGAATGATGCAAAATCCTAGAAGATTTCTATGGATGAAGAAATGACACCTTTGAAAAATAATGATACATGGGATGTTGTACCATTTCCTTAAGGATGAAAACCTATTGGTTGCAAATGGGTGTTCAAGAAAAATATTAGTTCAGATGGAGGTATTAAGAAGTGCAAAGAAAGGTTAGTTTTGAAAGGTTATTCTGAACAAGTGAGGGAGTTGATTATGGTGAGATGTTTTATCCTATTGAAAAATGAGATCCATTAGATTTTTTATTTCTATTGCTATTTCTTATTATTTAGAGGTTGAGAAAATGGATGTGAAAACTACTTTCCTTCATGGTGACTTGGAGGAGGATATGTATATGACACAACTAGAGCACTATGTGGTGAAAGGTAAAGTTCATTTGATTCTAAAATTGAAGACATATTTGTATGGACTAAAAAAAGTCTTAGGATGTGGTACCATAAATTTGATACATATGTGTTGAGTTTGGTATTTGACCATTCTAAATTAAATCATTTTGTTTATTATTAAATTGATGGTTATCATTTCCTATTTAGTGCATTATATGTTGGAGATATGTTATTTATTGGTAAAGGGAAAGGTATGTTTTTAGAATCGAAGTCTCAAATTGTAGCTATATTTGAAATGAAAGATCTTGGTGCAGCTAGACACATCTAGGGATGGAAATTAGAAGAGATAGAGTGAAAAAAAATATATGGCTTTGTCAAAGTAAGTATTTTAATTCAATTTTACAACTTAGGTTTAACATGCAAGATTGTAAACCATTGTGTGTTCCTTTTTCATCCAGAACAATTTTTTCTATTTTATATTGTCCAACATCCCTGTCAATGATGGAAGACATGATCAAAGTTACTTACCAAAGTGAAATTGGAAGTTTGATGTATGTTATGATTTATACTAGACTAGACATTGCCAAAGTAGTGGGAGTTCTTTCTGGATAGATGTCTAATCCAGGTAGAGTTCATTGGGGTGGAATTAAAAGAGTATTTAGATATTTGTGTGGTACCTTAGAGTATTCCTTTTGTTATCATAGTAATTTGATTGAAGATGGTATTTCCCTTGATATTCATGGTTAAGTGGATTCAGATTAGGCAGATGATGTTGATACTAGATGATCCACTAGTTCTTATGTGTTTACTTCATTTGGTGTTGCAATTAGTTGGATGAGTAAGATATAGGCTATGATTTCCTTTTCAACTACTTCATTATGACCTATGTGAGTTTCTTAGGAAACAACTGACAAAGAATTTGAAGCATAATAAAGAAAAAAAAATATGTGTTTAAGTATGGAACCTTGGTTATGTGATTACTCTTTATTTCTTGAAGGAGCTTCCCATTATTCGAAGTATTAATTGGATAAGAGGAATGCCTATTGCACATCAAATTGTAGATCATGTGATGAACCTTGGAGATGTCAAAGAACAAGATGATTCCCTTATTGTTTTATTTGTAGTATTTTATAAAAGAATGCATGAGAGAGAATTTTTAGGAAAATTGTTGAGAAATAAAAAGATGATATTACATTTCTTATATCTACATATCAATGCATTATGGATGTAGTGGAGCCAAGAATTTTTTAGGTTCCTAAACTAGGTTATGAGGTAATAGAAACAGATCTTAATGGTTATGTTGATATCTTTTTGTGTAAGAGGTAATTGGATCAATGGAATTACAATAGTGAAAAAAAATGAATTGAATTCAATTAAGATAAATCCCAACCTACTCATGAAATATGATTATAAAGAAATGAATTCAACAAGAAATGTTAGCATGAATGAGAACATAAATGAATTCAAAGACTACAATTTTACCATCCCATGTCCGAGTGTATTCGTATTGATAAAAAATGTCAGATTTTTTGGTCAATATGAAGCCTCCATTTGAAAAAGCTTCAAAAGTAGTAGTAATGGTGATCTAGAATGCAAGTATGTGCCAAATGTGCTTCAATAGACAATTTTACATGACCTCCCCACAAATTCTCTAGATTATCTAATCATTTTTTAGAAGGAAGGTTGTTTCATAGATTTACGATTTTCAGATGAATGATCAGGATTCAACAATGAAAGATCATGACCAACGGTTGAGAACCATTCAGAGGAAATAGATTGATCAGTTAACTCCTTTGATTGATCCAATTAAGGATTTTAATTGAATAATTAGTGGGATTAGATGGAATGATTCATGGGATTGACGAAATTAGGTTGAGTTTTTAGTGGGATTGAAGAAGTTAGGTTGAGTGTTTAGTGGGATTAGCATAATTGGTAGAATTGAGAAATAGACTGAGAAATCAATGGTCGTGATTTATTCAATCAAGATATGTGAGGATGTTTTAATTAATTTAATAATTAATTAATTTTTAAGAGGAATGTGCAAAGAGTGTTTGACTTTAAAAAATAAAAGGTATATTTATTTATTTGACCATGTTGAGGGATTTTGGGAAAATTGAATAATTGATTTAACTATTCAAATTTGGAGAAGAGAAAGTAGATTAATTAAATAATTAATGATAATAATTTAATTAACTTAGATGAATAAGGTATGTTAGTGACATAATTAAATATTTTATGTTTAATTAATTAATCAAGAAGAATAAGGTTAAAGATATAATTAAAGATATAATTAAATAAATAGGATTTATTTATTTAATAAAGAAGAATAATTGAAATGAATTAAATAAATAACATAAATTCATTTAATTAATAGTGGAAATTTGATTTTAGACAATAATTAAATTGAACATTGTTTAATCATTAGGAAAAGATGAATATTAGTGATAAAATGCTAGTTCATAGGCTAGGACAATTTTACTTATCTACATTTTTACCCTCTTTAATGATGTAATGCAATTTTGAGTGTTGTGTCCAATAAAATTCAAAAAATCCTACTTAGGAGTTGCCTCAGTATGCCCTGATGATAGTGGGATAGAATGGTGACCCCTCAAAAAATTGGTGAAAATTTGGATAATGAGACAATTTTTTGGGCAATCTGATGTGATGCGTTTAAGTGCAAGGACTAATAGAAGAAATGTTAACTAGAAGCAAATGTTAGTATGATTAGAGGGCTAGAAGAAATTAGATGACATTGATGATATGCTTTTATGAATTTTATTTTGCTTCATGGAGACTAAGTAATGTTTAGAAATCCTTATTAATGTAGCAAATAGATGTGATACACTAGTGTATAAATAACCAAGGTGGCTTTGTATCTATTGCATGTAATTTGACTTCATAAACAAGGACTATTCTCGCTCATACTAGACATAAAAAAACCTTGTTAGAGTGTATGGGTTAGAAGTTCAAAGCATTTTGGACCAATGCATAGAGAGGTATGAGGAACCATACATGCAAGGCTACTTGAGTTGCTTGAAATGATTTCGACAAACATAAGGAAAGTATTCTCCATGGTAGTATTGCAAAAATATCCAACAAATAGAGAAAATAAAAAAATCAATGATCAACATTTGCCCCATTCCTTCCTCTCTAAATACTTATGGACATCCTCAAGAGATCTTGGTAATGCGACAATATGATAAATCAAAAGATAAGACCAAAATAGATAAACAATGTTATAGTATCACTTGCCATGATTTTTTTTATGTTTCAAGATTATATAGCGATGATGTCTAATGTAGGAATGATTTATCTGTTAAGACATATGTTAGGATGTTGATGATGATTTTTGAAAGGTAGGGTAGTTAATACCTAGGTAATGTTTTAGTATGATGATGATCAAGTATTTACGATATTTTTCTTGGAGGTTTTGGATTTCGATGTTCCTTTTCTTGTTGATTTCCTTTTCGAAGGGCAAGGATGATGATTATTTATTATGGATGAAAATTTTATTGCAGATAGGTGATAGCAATGATAGTTTTCTTGAGATTTTTTGAATGGTTTTGTGCTTTCGGGGTTATTTGAAATTGTATTTGACTTTTTAGAGAGTTTTAGAGACAATTAGGGGTACCTAAAGGGACTGACCTAGTGTTTCAGTGGCTCATCTATGATGGCCTTTCCTACATCACAAATGTAGAGACATTCTAGTTCGACTGTATTAAGTGACACTATTTTTAGAGTTTTCTAACTCTTTACGAATGTTTTTGGATTTTGATAAGATATTTGAATGTATTTTGGATTTTTTCGATCAAGTTTAATGACTAAGAGGGACACCTAAAGTGACTAACCTAGTGCATCAAGGGCTCATTGATGATGGCCTTGCCTACGTGCAAGCTCAAAGACAATGTAGTTCAACTGTATTGAGTCGATGCAACTTGTCCAAAGATGGCCTACAATGTTTTTGGGATTTTGATGTTTTATGACTTTGTTTTGGATTTTGACAGTTTTCTAGATGTTTTTTATTTTTATTATCTTTTTGTGAGTAACAAGTTTAAAAAGGATCTAATCCACTGTTAGGTTTAGGAGGTTACCCCCCATTCGGAATAGGATTACATTTTTTTAGGGATAGATGGATACAAATTGGTTGATAGAGATAGTGCAGCAAGGTTCAACACTTGATTAGTTATCGAGCCATGGTTAGGTGCATGTTTTATTATGGCGATGGGTGAAGTGGATATGATAGTTGAGAGATAGTGTTGATATATGAGGATGTAGGTCTTATTAAAATGTAGCATCTATAAATACCAAGTTTTCACTACGGTATTGGTCCTAGAAGCACCACAAAGTGGTTTTTGACTTAAAGGATGTGGTGGAACCCCTAATTTCCTTTGTGTTCCACTTCAAAAAATTTGCAAAATTTGGTTGTTCTCATGACCTAGGGCTTAGGGTTTCGCTTATTATCATGCTTTAGGGTTTTTGTGTTCCTAAAACCCTTTCTAAGAAAATCCTATGTTTGAATCCTTACAAGCATTCTAATTTGTTGTTGACTTCATGTTGTCACTTCCTAGTCATTCAATTCATGACTTATGCCTTTTAGCTCATCTTGTTACCGACCCCTAAATCCTAGTAGTCTCAGTCGTCACCCATTGTTTTATTAAAAAAAATTCCTTTTACGTTATGTGGGTTCATAATTTTAAACATTCTCCAATGTCCTACCTGTTCAAGTTTTAATATTTTCATCATTCACCTAAGGTTTCATCCCTAAGTATTATGTACTTGCTCATCATTTAACTAGTGGGGGACCCCTTTTAAGAACTGATGTGTGCATGTGCAGAATTAGAAATCTTATGTAGGTTGTTGGAGCACCATGATCAAATCCTGACCGCTCCCCGTGCCCCCCTCGAGTTCTTTTTCTCATTATAATATTCTCATAGGCTAGCAAGCAAGTGCCACATTCCCCTCTAAAGTGGTCGGCCCAATACCTTTGAAGGTTAGTAGGCAATGGGTTGAAGCAAATCAAGGATGTAAATTAAATTACGTGTCTTCATCTACATTGTTCCTCACCACCTTGTTTGATTTTATTATGCATTAAAATAAAGCCATGGGCTAGTAGGCGGTGGAGATTTGTCCCTTTTTTAGTGGGACCCATTTATTTTTAAAGGCAATGAATACTTTTCCCATTGAAATTGATGGTCAAGATGAGGTGATGTGATTGAATCTCGACTGCTCCCCGCCATCCCATGGGGGACCCACCTTTATCTCTTGTCTCTCAATGGGGAAGTGGGAGAGTGCCATGTGGAGTCATCTGAGCTATATAAAGAACATTAGAAAGAGGGAAATATTAACAAAATATTTCAGCAAAAGTCCAGACGTATTAAAGCCCATGTTACTAAAAGGAATATGAGTCATGTGTTTTAAAAGCAAACAAGATCTTTTAATCTTGTACATTGGTTGTCTCTAAAGGTTATGAACGTGGGAAAATAGTCTAATGGTAAGGAATGCGTATGTTTAGGACATCATATTAAATCTATTCCCTTCCTCACCTCCCCATTGTTGAAAGCTACACACAGGCTATGACCAATGGGGAAGCAAGAAAGCCAACACATGGAGCCCGTGGGTGACTGGGAGACTTTTCCACGCATCTTGTTTCTGATTTTCGATAATAATTGAGGACTACAATTGACTTTTTCAAAATCAATTGACCAAATTTGAGCCATCCATCTAGCCATCTCACTCTCTAACCGACGACCGACATTCAAAGTTCATTTTGAAGGCAAGTGACATTTTGGTTCATGTGAGCGAACCATAATGGTGGAAAAGATGTAGAGCTAACAAATTGGAGGATTTTAAAGCTACTAAAACTTGTTTTAGAGCACAATTGAAGATTGTTAAAGGTATTATGTGTATTCAAGGAGTTCATGTTGCAAATTTTAGGCTTTTTCGATGACAAATTAGGATTTTCGAGCATCTTGTAAACTAGAAAGCATAATCACTCCCTCACTTCTATAATTGCTCAGAACTTGTTTAATTGCACTCGCTCAAGATCTATGTCATTAGGGTTTTCATTGTCTATGCTTTTCTTTTAAGGTTTGACATAATTTTAAAGCAATTAGCTTGTTTGGTTATGTTGTTTTGGAGTCAAACCTATGCCTAAGTTGTAATTTTTCAATCTGATTCAAAAGAAACCCTAACTAGTTTGTGAACCCTAAAATCAATGGCCCCAAAAGTAGAAGTATCCTCATATAAGAAAGAAGCCTCTAGCACAAAAGTCTCTATTAGACACATAGTCCAAGAGTTAACCGATCAGTTAAAACCCTTGACCTCTAAAAAACATAAGGATCAACCATTATTCCAAGAGAAAAAAATTGTAGATAGATTAGTGGATAAGCAAGTTGATATCAAGGATGCCACATTTCTCTACATTGGGTGGAAAATTTTCTATTGTTGGTTTGGGAATAGGAATTGTGGCATTCCTGTGGGTAACACAGGTGGCATCTTGATGTGGGAAAGGTAATTGTGCCCAATGTCTATATATGGATGTGGATTTATTGAAGGAATTTTCCAAAAATTATGATCTATCACAAGGACTATGAGGAATTTTGATTGGATTGACATGGTTAAGGTCACCAGAGGTGAGATTGCAGAAATTTTCAACCTCTCTGAATGGAATGAAGATATGGTGCCCATTGATGAGAACAAATTTAGGGAAAAATATGAGAATATAAAGCACATATTCAAGATTCAAATATTGCCAAATTATTTGGCATCTGTGGATGGTAGAAAGTTAGTCTTAGGACCTTCAAATAAGGAACCCTATCCCATTAAGTATTTTGTGACTTATTTCCAGAGAACCTTCTATTCTATATGCCAAATTATTGGTTATGACCTAGTCACAAGCATGCATAGAGCTTGGATGTACATGGAAGCCCACATCCAACATCCCACATATTGCACATTATATGATTATGGAGGGTACTTGGCATAGAGAATTCATGAGGGCCTAGTTGAATTGAAGAATGGTAAGGATGGGGTCAAGTTCTCTTGGTATTCATTGTTTATGCATATGTGATTGTTCAAAGGTGCACCCTATTTCAAGGTCAAGAAATGAAATTGGAACAGAGGAAGGGTAACTTGGAGCTTCATGTGCAATGTTGGAATATGGTCTTGGATAACGATGATAGAAAATTTGATTATGTTATGTTTGAGAACTTATTTTCCTCTAAGCTAAGGAGATTACTAATGATGAACATGCCAAGGATTCATATAGGCTTGCATGATTTTTTGAGGCCTAAGGAAAGGAGGCCAAAACTTGGAGTGGATCACAACTAGGGGGGTATTATCCCTTATCCTACTTATATCATTTTAAGAGTCTATAGTACAACTGTTTCACCATGTCACTTGCTGCCCAAGTATGTGCCAAAGAGACTTGGTTTTCTTAAGGTGATATGGAAATTAGGAAATGTAGAAAAAAATCAGTTAAAAGATTAGGGAAAGGGAACATTCTTCCCTTCATACACCTAATTTTCATATTTTGTGATGATTAAAGGAGGATGGGATAAGATAAATTGTATTCTTAAGCCATTGACTATGAGAAGAGAAACAACAAGGAACTATGATCCTGAAGGTTTTATGGCATGTTTGAAGATGAAAATTAGGAGTTAAGAGTTTATTCATAATTTTTTTTCCCTAAAGATGTCATTAAGATTTTTTATTTTTTTTTTAGAAACAAAATGAAAAGAAAACCAAGTGGATTGCTTTTGATAAATTTCAAAGGAAAATAAGGGAAAATGATCCACAATTCACTTCTCTTGCTAAAATCCCCAATGAAATGCAAAGGATAGAACATGTTTTTCAAAACTTTGAAACAATGGTTGGGCACCTACAAGGTGAAAGAATAATTCAAAATAAAAGAAAGGCTATTGCTACAAATGAACAAGATGTGGGGGGATTCCTTGTAATGGAGGAAAGGCCATCTTATCAGCCACTTGAGCAACATAAGGTAATTATTTTCATAAGAAAGAAAAGTAAGGCGAAGAGAAAGGATACAACTGTTGTCGCTTCTCAACTAGAGGAGGAAAGAAGTCCTTCTCCAGTGCTGCAAATTCCACCCCCATCTCCTCCCAAGTCAACTAGACTTGAATTTATTGATGTTGATTCCCCACCAAGACAAGCTTCACCACCAAAGGAGCCACCTCAAAAGAAACAAAAAGTTCAATCAGTTGGCTTGGTGGACTATGAAGAAGATTCTGAAGAGGAAATCTTGGTAACTGAGGAGGAAATGCAACAAAGGATGCCATCTCCACCTAGGGGGATTCTGCCACAACAACTTGGTTTGAGACTAAGCAAGGTTGACCTCACTAGCTTAAATAGCCAAAATTATGTAATGGAAGAAGCATGTGTGATGCAAAAAAAAAACTAAAACACATCACAAATAGGGTTTCAATCCAATGGCGAAAATGTGCATTCTTGTTCATTCTTGACAACTTGCTCTTAAAACCTAAAACATGGGGGAAACAATTTGGTTTTTTTGGTCATAACTTTCATTGTAGACATGATATTAAAAATTTAAGACCCATTTGGAATACTCTTTTGGCTCTTACTACACATATTTGAAAATGGGCTATGGTTACTTTGTACAAAATAGGTCAAAAATGGACTACTACAAAATTAGAAACCCTTTTTTATGTTTTCTAGAGTGGACTAGTGAAGATTACTCCCAAATGTGAGCATTTGAAAACATAAAACAAAATCCAAATAAAAATATAGATCAATAAAAAAATTTGGACAAAATTTCAAGAATTTTGGATGGGTAGAAAAAAAGTTATTACATTTTTAGTGCTTGTTGCCAGCCCTAGCTAGCATTTGGACAGTTTTCACCAAAATCACTGTAACTTTCTCATTTCACCATGAAAATACCTCAAATAAAAGACAAAAGAAAGTAGAAACCAATTAATTTAACATGATAATTATTTCATTACACAAACAAGGTTGTGCAGGCTGTACCAAATCTAAAAGCTTGTTGCAACTACATAAAACATTGGAAAATCTTATTCAAATTATTGCATAAACACCAAAAATCACTTCCCATGTTCAAAACTCGACCACTCTAGGCTCCAACATGCCTTTTACAATCCATTTTTTGAGTTACAAGATGTTTCCCATTTCCATTAATGATTTCTCATCATTTTTTCCAAGTTGCCAAAATGCATGACACCCAAAATAACAACTTTGACATTTTTTTGAAAACTACAACAAACTAAAAACCCACGCCAAAAATGGATTGAAAATAGAATTAAAAAAATAATCATGGTCATTAAAGACCTTATTAACCCCATAAGACTACAATGACTCCAAAATAGAAAAAATGCATTATTTGAGAAAAAATTGCATATTAGGTGCTCCTACACCATACTCCCTAGAGAAAATGAACTCAAGTTCCACTTGAGTGCAGGTTTTCTCTTTCTTCATGGTCTTCCAATTCTTCTACAAATTTCCCTTCATCTCTACAACTTTCCCTAGATCCTTTTTCTTCTTCTTGTATTGTCTCTTACTGAGCATCTTCTCAACTCTCAGGTTCCAAAATTCTAGTTCTCGTTCATATGCCTCAGTACCACTGTCTATGTCTTCATCTTCATCATTGGAATACAATATGTTAGCACATTCATTATCCATAAAACAAAAAAATGCAACCATTACCATTTTTGGTATTGTAATATCTACTTCACCATATTGTGCATAACAATCTGCATACACTGCATACACTGCATTCACATCTCCTTTTTCTCTATACCCTTTTCCATCTTCATTTTCATCTACTACACCTATAAACACATACTCACAAATATTGTCAGAAATTAAATCTTGAGTCTCAATGGACCCATTGTCTTCACATTTTTCCTCTTCCTCAGATTGCTTTTGCTCTTCCATCATCAATAAAGACTCCCTAACGTCTAGTTCTACTTCTCTCTCTTGCCTTCTTCTCCTTTGAATGATCTTCTTGATAGGCCACTTTACCCTCTTTATTATTGGCCAATGCCAACCATTTTCCTAGTTTTCTTTCTCAAGACACTTCTGCATCTCAAGATTCATGTTCTTTCCTGCATTTTTTCTTGAATTTTTTTCATTTATTCCAAGGAATTTCTTAACTATATTATCTCTTGCTCAATTTTTTTTTCCTTCTCATTTTTCTTCTTCATCTCGCTTTTATCTCTTCTTTTCTCTTGTTGCTTTTTGTTTGGTAACTCCTTACTTTGTAAGTCTCCATGGGCTATTCTCCTCAACACTTCCATTCTCTTTTTGCAAGGAAATCTCTTTCACCTTGCTTTTTCTCAATGTTGCTTCTTGTCTTTGGGATACGTCACCTTAGGCCCCTTTCTTTTCACCGACCTAGTCTTTTGGCATCCAAGTTCTTCCTTCAACCTGTAAAAAGACAATACACAAAAACTCCAAAAAAATTCTTCTCTAGATCTTTGGGCTCTAATACCAATTTTATGTAGAGAAAAAACAAAACTAAAACACATCATAAATAGGGTTTCCATCCAAATGGCGAAAATGTGTGTTCTTGTTCATTCTTGACAACTTGTTCTTAGAACCTAAAACATGGGGGCAAAAATTTGAGTTTTTTGGTCATAACTTTCATTGTAGACATGCTACGAAAAATGTAAGACCTTTTTGGAATATATTTTTGACTCATATTTAAAATTGGGCTAGGGTTACTTTGTACAAAATAGGTCAAAATGGATTGTTATAGAATTAGAAACCCTTTTTTGTGATTTCTTGAGAAAACTGGTGAAGATTACTCCAAAACATGAGCATTTGAAGATATAAACTAGAGCCAAATAAAAATATAGACCAATACAAAATTTTGGATGGGTAGGAAAGAAGTTATTACATTTTTAGTGCTTGTTGCTAGCCCTAGCTAGGGTTTGGATAGTTTTCACCAAAATCATTATAACTTTCTTTTTTTTCCATGAAAATGCCTCAAATCAAAGCCAAAAAAAGTAGAAACCAATTAATTTAGCATGAAAATGGGTTCATTGCACAAACAAGGCCATACAGGTCATACCAAATCTGAAAACTTGCTACAACTATAGAAAAAATTAGAAAATCTTATTCAAATTCTTGCATAAACACCAAAAATCACTTCCCATGTTCAAAAATCAGCCACTCCAAGCTCCAAAATGCCTTTTACAATCCATTTTTCAGTTGCAAGATGTTTTCCATTTCCGTTAATGATTTTTCATCATTTTTTCCACATTGCTAAAATGCATGACATCAAAAATAACAACTTTGACAAAAAATTTTTAAAACTACAACAAACTAAAAGCTAACATCCAAAATAGATTGAAAATGGAATTACAAAATTAATCATGGTCATTAAAGACCTTATTACCCCCTAAGACCATAAGGACTCCAAAATTGCAAAAAATGCATTATTTGAGCAAAAAATGCATATTAGGTGCTCCTGCACTAGTGTGCTAAATTCATGGATGATGATTCTTTTGTGCAATCTAAGGCCTTCACATAATTTTTTTGGAGGGAAAAGAAAGATGAATTTGTAGATAAAGTTTCATAACAAAGAAGCCTCCATCCTGAGCTACCTGATGTGTTCATCAAAGCACACATAATAAAGGAAATAAAAGAAAAATATCAAAAGGTAACTGTAGCTAAGGGTAGGGAATTGGTAAGGAAAAGAGGGATTATGTTATTACCTGAATGAGATTTATCTTCAACCATTGCATTTGACACAATAAAGAGGTATGAAAGGCCCCTCTACAATTAAGAAGAGGAAGCTACAATTGCACTGCAAGGGTTTGCATTTAGTGAGTAGTGGGATACACTGGCCATTTGGGCCTTAGGCCCCAACACAAAGAAGCCTAACATTATAGAGCCTACTGTGGACTATAAGGGAGGCTTGATAATAAAAAGGGTGTCTGACACATCAACTATTGAGGTTACAATGATGTTAGTCAATGTTGCACAATTTACAAAGGCAACAGTTGAATCTGTTACATCTGAGAAGGAACAATTTAGAATAAGTATAATGATTTGCTAGTTTATTATGGAAAGAATCAACAAAAAACAATGCAACTACAAATAGAATTGGCATTGCTAAAAGAGAAATTACAAAATTTTCAATCAAGGGAACCAATGCAAACTGTTGTTGCTTCTCCCACTTTTTCATGTGAACCAACACATGTTTCAACACCTCCAACAAGTTCTTCATGTTTGATTGTGCCTTATAATATGGGAAATGTGTCCATCTCAATTGAAGAGCCTACCACATTATAGGCACCACAAGTAGAGGAGGGTGTCAGCAAGGAAAAGCTACTTGAACAGATGGAGTATATAAAGAAAAATGTGACAAACATGATAGAGAGATATTTGTTAGCAATATGAAAATTATCATTATAATTTTGGAGAATTTGAATAGAGGGGTGAACAATTGGTTAATTAACATCCATGCTAATTATTTTGCCATGAAGGATGTAATAAACAATTTTGATATTGATAAGGAGGTAGTTATTCCACTTATGGAAACATGGATCCCTAGGCTACAGGAGTTAAGGATGATGACTATGGGAGCCAATCATGATACAAATAAGCCTAAAAACTCAAGCCTACCATCCAGGCTATGAATCAAATTTAGGAATTCAAAGGAAAGATTGAGCCTTTGGAGGAAAGGATCAGGGAGTTTCTTAAGGGTTTTCATGAAATGAATCATGGTCTACTCCCTTTCATCTTAAAATATGATGGTAACATTAAAAATTTGCAAGATTGGAGGAAGAAAAAAAATTAGGTGATCTCAAAGCAAACATCTTTGATCTGTCAGGGGAATGACATGAGTATGTTGAAGAAAAATATGGATATGCTCACTCATGTAGGATTTATCCAAGAGGATTTTGATAAAGAGGTAAACCAGGTTGTCACTAAGTATTCACCTTATAGGAAAAAGTTTGATGATGTCATAAAATTCAACTAGCCAATAGAAGAAGAATTCCAAGTCTAGAAGGATAAGTACTTCTAAAGATGTGTTAGAAGATTAAGCTGCAATTGTGAAGTGGTGAGTGCAATTTTGGCCTTAAGTATGCATATATGGTGAGTTTAATGAATGGGAGGAAAAAAATGCATAGTTTGGAACCAATATAGATTAGGCTTTTGCTAAAGTACTGCAAAATATTGTTTTCTCCTCAACATGAATATTGATGATACAAGTGTTGACATGGACGGGTCTACCTTTCTCTATTCAATTGCTTTTCTTGCTTTAAAGTTTTGTTGACTAGATGTGCACATGGAAAACAGTTTTGAATCATGGAGAAGATAGTTTGATGTTGTTATAATAGATGAAATATGCCTTTTGGATGGTGGGTAAATCTTCTTTGGCGAATGGAGGAAAATTTTGTCTTATATGTTTTCCCTCTCATCAAAGGTGCAAATATAACCACTTGGGGAAGTTTTGAAATTCAAATGCAAATGTATGTCAAATGTAAAATGTTATTGTAAGTGTAATTTTCCTCGAAGCTTGTTGCTCACATGTTTCTATAAATGGGAATTCAAGGCCAATTGCATGGGCCTTTGGTTGGAGAAAGTTTGAACTCATGTATTAACAATTTTGTAAATCAAGTACAGAGAAATAGAATAGTACTAAGTCTTAGGTATGCATTCTAGTTTGTAATAGGAATAATGGTTTTATAGTAGCAATGGCATATGAATGAGAATTGTAGATTCTGGAACAATTTCTCTCCTATGTATTTTGTTTCTCAAATTATGAATAAAATGATCAAGGATCTTTCTTTTTTTTCAATCTTTTTGGTTGAATGTATGGTTTTATTCTTGCTTTAGTTTAAAGAACTAATTATTTACTTTAATAAGATCATAGGTTTGTGAAATGGAATTCAAGGATTACTAAGTAGTTTATGTTTTTGGATATTATGAGTTGTGTATTGCAAAGCAATATAACAATGGCCTATGAATGCTGAGTTTAATTGCTAATGTATTACAGTTTGTTGCAAATTTGTGAATCCATTACCCATGGATAAAACACCGGTCTATTAATTTAGTTATCCTAGATATAAATGAGTCAACCCATACCTATCAAAGAACACAAATCTTAATGAAAATTACTTACACACTTTTAATTGTAGTAAAGATCTATGAGAATCACCCATTCCTTGCTTTAGGTAATAATTTTCTAAAGGGTTGGCCAAATCCTTGAAGGATTTTATCTAATTAGTAGTTTATAGGAATCTATCTGTTTGTCACAATGTTCATGATAGAATCACACAAGAGTGTCATCTAAACATTGTCAGATCACCCTTCTAGGTCTCATAGAGCCCAAAGTGTAGAGGTAGAAGCCTAGCAAGCCTTTACCTTTTCGTTGGCCAATCCTTATCTTTACTAATCATTGAATTGTGGTAGATTCATAGGAAAATGGTGAGATTAAGTTTGGTTCTTAAAAAATAACCAACAGATTGGCGACTCTACTGGGGACATTGCTAGTCCAAAGTCTCTAGGTCAAATTCGGTACAGTTAGAGTCAAGTATTTTATCTTTCTTCAATGTTTGGAGAAAAACTTGCATAAAGTCTCATTAAAAAGTCACATCCATTTTTATGCATAAAGTTCTAGTCCCATTTTCCATTTCATACTAGGTTATGTTCAAGGTCTTGTATGAAATTGTGAGTGCATCCTCTTGATATAGGTATAGTTTTAGCACTTATACCACCCACAATGTTGATATAAGTGCTAAAACTATACCTATATCAAGAGGATGCTCTCTCTTGTGAACGACTCTTCTCATAGTCACCTTATCTCATTCTCTCATTGTATGTGTTGAAGAAACTATACATTACCTTGAATTTCATTTGAATTCAACTCAATCTAATATTCCATGATCCTTGGAAATATTTGGTATGAAAAACCAAGTGAATTATAGGATACTCAAAGGAGGGTTATTTTGGCACATTTTCTTACTTTGGTAAAGTTGTGATGTTTGTTTTGTTTGATTCTTTGTTTATAATTTTCCAATGTCTTGGGATGGAATCAATCACTTCTTTCATTTTGTTTTGCACGGTTTTAACAAAATTCATGATTGTAACTAAAAATACTAAATGCATAAAAAAAATGAGTGAATTCTTTTATTTTCTTGAAATAAATTGTGAATTAATTATTTACCTACAACTAATTATTTATATATGACTTTTGCATGCAACTTGTACTACATTTTGGAGTTTTTAATTTTTGATATAAATACTTTCAAAGAAGCTTCTTAATCTTTTTGCAAGATGTGGAAATTAATTTAGAATATAATTCTACTTAAGAAAGTAAATTCTAACCCAACTAAGAAAGAATTATTTTTTTGTGTAGTCCTTATACAAATTGAAGATGTCTAGTTACTAAAACAAATAAAAATTTCAAATGAAGAAACTTTTAAAATCAAAGAACTTGGAAGAAGCTTGTACCTTCTTCAGAACTATTGTGAGTGAGGACCTTAGAGGATCCACCTTTTATTAGTAATTTTGTCACTTCTTCTAGCCTTAAGATGCTCTACTTGACTGAAAGGGAATATCTATATTGAGATTTCTTTGGGTGAAAGGGATGCAAAGATTCTAGCAATGGTTCATGGAGGAAACCTAGCAATCCTTTTATTATACAGATAGACTCTCTCTCTCTCTAGAAAATAGGAGAGACTAATATAGAAAAACTAGGCTAAGGATAGGAATTAAAGAAAAAAAGAAAACAGAAAGTAATTAAGGAATAAAACATTGGAAAAATTATTGATGAGAAGAGAAATTAGAAAAAAACTAATCAAAAGGAAGTGACTCATGTATATGTCAACTTATGAATAGAGTTGCTCAATGTCAATATTTGGGTTGCCCCTCTTACTAGGGAAGGTCACCCTAGCTATGGTACAACTAAACATGGGTAATCCAGGTGACCATGTGATTTCTTGAGTTCCTATATAATTTAAGATAGGTGATGACATTTTTGAAAAGCGAAAAGGAAAAAACTATTAAAAGAAAAAAAAATGAATGAATTGAACCCTCAAACCATCATTAAATATATATGTTTGATGCATGCAATTTTGGATGAGTTCACTAGAATCTAGATTAATTCTCTATTTTATTTTATGGATGGTAGAAGCTTTTTACTTCGATACAAGAATATGGCATTACCACCAGGAAAAGTAAATGAAGTGTGGTAATTTTAATCTGCACCTCATGTAATGGGTTTTAGCTGTCAAGTTTGGAAGTCATTGTTGTCATTGATGCCGTGTCCTCACCAATGTAGCAGATTAGTATTAAACAGCCATTCTGCTCTTAGACTTTGTCATCTGATACTGCTGTCTTTACAAAGAGCGAGACGGTTGACGACTCTACAAGTTTGCTACGTAGTGATCACCATCATAAAATATCCTCATTATCTTCACTAGCATTATTCGGTTTGTATCACTGTCTGCTATAATTGCTGTCACCGTAAGAATGCTTGTAATCATTCCTCGGTTTGAATGCTATATCTTTCGCCTTTAAGAATCCCTTAAATTTTTAAGGGACCATAATTATAATACAGTTGCGTGTGCATATGGTCGTTTACATTAAAAAACACAAGCCTAACTGATAATGAAATGCAGCCATTATACTCAAGAAGTCCACTGAAGAATACCGACACCGCTAATTTATTGTTTTCTTCGAAATCCGGTCTAACATATTAGGAAACTTATTCCTCCTTAACATTGAAAACCCTAAAGCCACGGAATTCCAAAACAGGCAGCTCATTTCCCTTCATCGATTCAAACACGAGAACTTCGGACATGCTATCAATTTCGCTTTCAGTTATTAGACGCGAAAGCTCTATCCCTAAAAACCCTAGAAATGGCAGAGCTCGTGAATTAGAGATTCCATGACCAACAAAACTTGGATCGCCCGTTTTCTTTGCCGCACAGATTCCTTCTCTTCGTTCACCGCCACTTAACGACAAATATTCCAACATGGTAAATGAATATACAATAAACTCTCGTGATTCCGCATGTCGCTTGCCGTAAGTCTCTAATTTTTTTACTGTGTGTTGTAACCCGTGCCTGTAAACCAAACCAGAAAGGCTTTGACCCCGTGCAATCACATTCGTCTCTTGTGATTGACAGCTTGTTCAGACATCGCGAGTCAGCCATTCATCTACTTTTTCAAGACTTTCTATTTAATATAAACTACCAATTTGTTTAACATAAATTGCTTGTCGTCCACAGAATGGGAATTGTTCATGGAATCTGATGTATATTAATAGCATTTTCAATGGGAGAGAATCAATCGCGGCCATTAGAGTGTACGCTCTCTGAGGTCGCTCTTTATCTTACGTCAGGATTGGGTTCATCTCATACAGAAATACATAATAGTAGCCCGAATGACTGGTACGGGGAAGGTTAGTTTAGTCCTCCCAGAAAAAGTTGTTTGACCCACTTTACTCAAGGCTGATCTCTTACTATATCTTGACCTCTCCGTATCTTGACTGGATCGTTAAGCAGAGAGAATTCTTAGTATTTGTTTGGGAAATCAAGTTTTACCCAGATGCTATAAAGAAGGGATATGTGAAATATGACATGGAAAGTAATCTTTAATAAGTAATTGGACATGAAAAGTAGTCTTTGATGGGTATTTACAAATTGTTTTTGATAAAGTTAAAAGGGTCCACCCATTACCAATACAAAATTTCAAAAAAGGTAGAATAACTTTTAGCTAGTAAGTGATGATATTGAATTTGAACTGGGAAATATTATTATAAGTCGTCATATATACATATATGATATCATGATTTGTAAAGTTGTATAGGGATAGAAAAATCTTTTGATAATAGAAATGTTTATTCTTGATTTCTCAAGTTTTTAAATGGTAAGTATAGGGATAGAAAAGTCTTTTGATAATCAAAATGTTTATGCTTGACTTCTCAAGTTATCAAAAGGTAAGTCATTTTTTTTATTAAAATTTCAGCATGTTTATGTAGGTGAGTTAAGAGCTTAAAATTGTTGTTTCAATTTATGGGCATCAATCATGTATTTATGTTGGCCATCTCTTTGTTGAGTTGTCTAAAAATACTCCAAAAAAATTGTTTCTTTATTTTGATATACACAAATCAATACTTTTTCTACAATGTTTTTGGTACAATCATAATAACTAATAAAGCTTAAATTTGTAATTAAAGAGATTTTTAATAAAAAAATGACACTTATTACACAACACCATAGTAGCTATTGATTTACTTTTTAAATAATGGGTAAATATGAAAGAAAATAACCTTTCTACACAACAATATAACATATATTGGTGTGTGCTCATTTATAAAGTCCTCTCCCCTAATATGAAAAATGTTTAGAAATATTATGTTAAAATAAAGTACAAGTACAATTAATGTGAATACATCCCTTCATAACACTATATGGGGTAAAATCCATGCCTTGCATCTTTATCCCTTTGTTTTATACTAATATACATAGATTTTGTAAATGAATGGTCATAGTACTTAGTTTTATTTATTTGGTACACTAGTTGACTCTAAGTGTGTACCTATTTATAGATATCTATAATTTATTGTCCTAAAATAGAAAAAATAATCTATTTACTTATGGTTCTTCCTCGTTGAAGAAGAACACATATGTAATCATGTCCTTTGGATAGGATTATGTATGACTATAAAACATACCATAGCATGCAAGCATTTGGGGAAAATAAGAGCAAGCCACAAGATAGGCTTTAAAGAAACTAACCTATTGCCAAGATCAACTATTGGTTAGGTTGTTGTTTGTCAAGATGTAGAAATGACAAAAGTGGTCACCTTATCCTTATGTTTTTAAAAAAAATCATTATTCCTCTGCACCTCTGACTTTTTCATTAAGCATTCTCAATTGATTGATAGTTTAAGTGTCATAATTGGGATAACGACAAAATCCACATATTACAATCTAATATATGTGTTGGTTTGTACCCAAAAGATACTAGTTTGTTCCAATAAAAAGAAGATATGTATTTTTACATATGCACATGATATGTGTAATAAAATTGTTTTTTGACTAACCTAAGTTTATGTTTTCATTATTTAACATAAAAAGAAGGAAAACTAAAATTCTAAATAATTCTAATAAGAAATTAAACTAATTTTTTTTGTATTTTTCCATATGCATTATATGAATGAATACAACTAATATTAAATGTAGGATTTAATGTGAAAATTTTCCAACAATATTTATTTACTAAATTGCTAGTTTCCACACAAATGTAAGAAATAGAAAAATACAACTTTATAAATTGAAATTTTTTTAATTTTCATATTTTAACATGAAAATATTTAAATATGACAATAATTTAATAATTTATAAAAAAATACAAGAATGCACAATATCTAATGACAATAATTTAGTTTCAATTATGCCTAACTATGAAAGATACCATAACATGCAATAAATTTGGGAACAAATAAGAACAAGCTACAAGATAGGCTAAAGTAAATAACCTATGCACAAAATCAACTATTGGTTATATTGCTGTTTAACATATAGATATGGAAAATGCAACCACCTCCTCCTTATGTGGTTTCTAAGAAATTTTTGTTCCTCTACACCTTTGACTGGTTCATTGAACATGTTCAATTGATTGATAGTTTAAGTGTCGTAATTGGGATAAAGAAAAAATCCACATATTGCAATCTAATATTTGTGTTCATTTGTACTCAAAAGATACTAATTTTTTCTAAAAGAAAGAACAGATAATTTTTTTTCTTATGCACATGATATGTGTAATAAAAACATGTTTTGACTAATCAAAGTTATTTTTTATTATTTAACATAAAGAGAGGGAAAAATAGAAAATGTAAATGATTATAATAATTAAATAAATCAAACATTTTGTATTTTTCCATATGCATAATTCAAATCAATGTAACAACTATGACATGTAGGATTTAATGTGTAAATTATTAATAATAGTAATTTTTAAGTGATTAGTTTCCATACAAATGTAAGAAATGGAAAACAAAACTTTACAAACTAAAAAAGTGCACATTACATTTTTATATGAAAAGTAATTTATGACAATAAATTAAAAAGAATTTTATAATGAAATATAGGAATGCATAATATCTAGTGAAAATAATTTAGTTTTGACAACCTTTAATCAAAAGAATATGCAAGTTTATGATTCTATTAAAATGCACAAAGCAAGATAAAAACTTCAAAAATATTATATTATAAAATTTTATTCAATTATAAAATGTAACTTTAAAATGCAAAAATACAATAGCTATAGTTTTTAAGTATTTTAGGGGCTAAGTGAACAAAAATGGGGCCCCAAAAAGTGGCCTAAAGTGCATTTTCTACCTAAAATTTTCTCACTTTTAAAAGTATTATCAATCCTTAATGTGTACCTATTATGGTTTGATAGCGTGATTAGCTTTAAAACCTTGACCAAGCCTTAATGGTTACATATTCATGAAGGGAACACAATATACTAAGAGGGTGGGGGGGTGAATACTTATATCAAATCTATATAAAACTCTTTAGTTCAACATGAATTACCATTAGTCACTTCTCCAAACATGAATTAAAAATATAGTATCAATAAAGCAACAAAAAAGAACATGTTCACACAATTAACACTAGATATACGTGGAAACCAAAAATGGGAAAACGATGATGAGAAGAGCTTCTTGGATCTACTGTCCAAACCCAACCCCACAAAATAATGAATAAGCTAAATTTGTGAAGTAGGAAATAACCTACCAGAGACACCAATCCCCTATTATATTTGTAGGCACCAACCTACTAAAGACACCAATCCCCAATACACAGCTATGGGCACCAACTCACAAAGTAAGACACCGGTCCTACTAGATTACAAAAATAAGGTTTGTGGATCTTCAATGATGATTTCACAACTTACACTTGATCTAATATTCCTTCAGACACACTCTCACACAACTTAAATGTGTTGATGCAATTTTAATTATTTAATTACATTAGCATAAGTTTACCTAGGAATAATATTTAATTAATTCTTAGGTTGCATTTACTAGGAATTAGTTAATAATGGGGTCATCCCCCTTTCCATGTATTTAGGAGATAATATTCTTCTAGAATATCATCTAGAACTTATCTCAATTAGTTCATCATTCCCTAGGTAGCTAGTTCGGTTTTACATGTTGGACACATGTTTGATCAAGACACATGGCAATATCATAATGCAAACTACATTTCACTCTTGCATATATATTCAAGGCATTTGTACATTGTAATATCATCTCATAATAAAATTTTAATTTGCATGCCTAAGTTGCAACACTTTTTATGTAGGTGAATTTCTTCTTGGAAAAGGTCCTTTTGAAGGCTATAGCTTCATAGGGACATTGTGCATCCATTATTTCAACATGGTATCAGAGATTTTCCATTGAAGGTTCATCTCAAGATCAAGGAAGTTGGGCTAGAGAGATTTATTGTAGGCTTGAAGGTTTTTCTTTGTAGGCTAGTTGGCTCCACCTAGGGACCAAGCAGATTTTTGGAGTAGATTGAATCCAATCCTAGCTCACCATTATCTTCAGAAGGCCTCAAAACCCTAGGATCACCTGTTCATTCATCAAAATCGGAGAAATCAATTGGGAACCATCAAAGGTATTTTTAGGGTTTGTAAATTCAAATAGTACGATCCATACAATTTGTAATAAAGAAAAAATCATCTCCCTATTATTGCACCATGTGGCAATTTTTTTTTTATATCAGCAGGTTATTGTATGGAAAAAAAAATATTTGGGCTTTCAATTGTTTTGGCAAAAAAAATATTTTGGGTGATTGCATATTTTATTACATTGTCGACATCAAAGGGTTTGATTTATATTTTCACGGCTATAATTTTTTTCCTCTGTCAGCATATTTTAAGCCTGCAGATCTTTCTTTTCAACAAATATATATATATATATATAGAAATTTTGATTTTAATTGCTAAGAAGCAATATTAAAATCAAATATATAATTTTAAATATATATATATATATATGCTAACAAGAAAAATCAGAGGGTTTAAAATATGTCGATGGAGGAAAAAAATTATAGTCGTGAAAATATAAATCAAACCATTTCATGTCGACAATGTAATAAAAATATGCAGTCGACCGATATGATACCGTTGGAAAGGTGATGCAGTGTACTTTCCAGTGGTTCCCTCTATTTTTCAAAATTTTATTGTTAGAAAAAGCTACAGTCAATTGAGGTGAAAACCATAATTTGGACTCAAAAGGAAATATCTTCCAATCAGATTGTCAAAATTTTGTGATTCCAGCGACATCAGGAAGGTACTAGGGTGATCCCACAATACTGGTTTACAATTTTTGGCCAAATTGAACAATGAACTAATTTTTTTAACTAAATCTTCACTTTCATGCACCTATAGATGCTAAACCGTGAGGAATTTGAAGATGATGCAAACTAGTGATTTGTGAAATTTTGTCTATCAATTCTAAATATATTTTTTTCAAAATTTTTGGAATCATTTTGCACTTCTTTTTCCATCTCCTTCAAAAGCTAGTTTTTCATAGTAAACACCATTTTTAAAGAGGCTAACACATGACTTTTTTTCTATGAAGGATAATTTTTTTTTTTTTGAATTTAGATTCGAACTATAATATCTAGTGCATGGAATTGGTTCATAGCATTTTGAATAATTTTTTCTTAATTAAGTTTTAAAGTAAAACTAGGTACAATTTAGATATGATTTACTAGCTAAATCATCATTTTTTTGTATGTATCAAAATTCAATTTTATTTCTTTTTTGGATTAGGGACATCAATATCTAGTGCACTGGTATTTTTCAAAAAAAAAAATTGATAATTTGCTATTTTTCCACATGTGCAGAACAAAGAGCTTGATTTTTGGTGAAAAACGTACATTCACAAGAAATAAAAAATAAATATAATAATCAAATTAAATTAATTAAAAAATATACTTTTTGGGTAGCTTATAATAAGGACTACATACTTACAAAAAATAAAATTTAAATGAATTCATTTGATCCCCCAAAAGGTAAATCAAACATGGCTTTTTATCAGCATTTTGATAGGTGTAAAGGAGACTCCGTTATAGATATGGTTTAAAACTAGCGAGGTTCTATCCTAGGGGGTTTGATCTAAGGTGGTTTGATTAAACCATCTCCAATTGGAATCATTTAAATGAAACTTTTAAAGGCTTAAATCATTATATTTTCTAAAAACATGTGATTTCATAAAAAAATAGGATCTCTCAGAAAGTGTAAACCACTATTGTGAGATCACCCACTACATAGTTTTTTTCATTAGTCCTTTCCTTTCATTCAAATTCAGCCCCAAGTGATTTGCATTGGTTTTTTTCCATTTGAGCATTTTAATCATTACTTGGATGTCCTGAAGATTGGAGAAAGGTTTTTTGCATTAAGGGACATCATTTTAGTTGTAGATCATATTTGAAAGTTTCTATTTGTTGTTGATGGTCAATATCTTTGTTATATTGGAGATTTTTCATAATTTGTTATGGGGTTTTCAAGTCATCCTTCATTGCCAATGTTGGGAAAGGGAAACTGTAGACAATGGAGAGATTGCATCATACATCATCTTTAATCACTTCAATTGTTGTCACATTTTTATGGTTTGGTTCCCCCTCCTAATACTTGTATCCAAAAAATTTCTTGGAATTGTCAAAGGTATGAAGATCTAGGAGTTATTGCAATGCATGTTGCTGATAATGTTTTGAAATATATTGATCATTGTGACTATCCTCATACTCTTTGGACTAATATTTGGGATCCATATGGAGATCCTAATACTCCACCATTCCCTGATGATCATGATTCAGAATGTCATATGCCTCTTCATTCTTCAAATCAGATACCCCATGATGATATTGTTGTGCAGGAGTTTGATTGTTTGGAAAACTTTGAATCTTCCAAAGAGGTTGAAAAGGTTTCTTCAGATGCTCTTTCTTCTCCATCAGAGACTATTGATATACCTTCACATTCAGTGATTTCTTTTCCAAATTCATTGATTAAATATTCCATCATTTCTATTCATCAAGACACATTCAGTTTTCCAGACTTGGCATCACAGGATGGATTTGTTTTAGGTGTTGAAGACTTGGATACTTCTTGTAGGTTTGGAGGACATTCTTGAGGGGATATTTCTCCTTTATGAAGATTCTACTTTGGATAGTTTTCTTGAGTATTCACATTCCTTTGGTTGCACCTTGATTAGAGACCCTGATCTTGGAGGAACTTCATTCCTCTTTAAAGACTACATGTATGAGTATTCTTCCCTCCCATTTCATTTTGGAGTTGGAGTTTCTTCAACATATACCATTGGATTGGCTTTAGTCTTCTCTCAATGGTTTTGAGGACACTTCATTTTGTGGGGGAAATCTAGTCTCCATCTATTCCTTCAATGGAAGGATCATTGTATTGCAATCTTTGGATCTTGTCTAGTATCAGTTTTCGCATAGTATTGGTTTGTCACCTTCTTCTTTGATTAGGAATGTACCTAATTCGATTGTGGAATCTTCATCTTCAGTGGAAAAGGAGACACATTATCATTTTTTAGAGACACCATCATCATCCATATTCATTCTTCCTTCCTTCAATTCCTATCCAGAGTGGGAAGAATCCCTACATTTCTATTTGGTTTTGTTTCTTCAGAAAGGGAGACAAGTTGTTTGTCGAAATTGGATCATATTTTGTCTTCATACACTTACCATTCTAGCAGGTGATCTCACATTGTGGGGGGCTACAAAGTCTCTCTCTTTCCCTCCTATGAGAGACTATTGATTTATCAAGGATTCCTCCATCCTTCTTCACTTATTTTCATTTCATCTCCTTTTTGGAGAGGGGTTTTCTTCCCACTAGGTTTTCCCCTTTTCTCTATTTGTGGGAGATTAGTTTCATTTCATTCTCATTTGTAGATGGGTACCTAAAATGGCCATCATGTAGTCAAGACCCATCATTCCATCTTTGCATAATCATTGCATTTTTATTTCCTCCCTAAGTTGCACTTTTGGGGGGTTGTTGGTGTAATTAATTATTTAATTACACTAGCATAAATTTACTCAGGCATAATATTTAATTAATTCCTAGGTTGCATTTACTAGGAATTAGTTAATAATGGGGTCACCTCCATTTCCATGTATTTAGGAGATAAGATTCTTCTAGAATATGGGTATGGGTATGTGTAGGATCATCATGGAAAAAATAGGCCCTTCAGTGGCAAAAAAATCAGAGTTAGGAAACTTCACGTAAAAAATTGAATAAGTTATCTATATTATTTCAAAAATATTTAAGAATAGAAT
>VDFB02360634.1:59328-81698 GCA_007258455.2 Sequoia sempervirens | reverse complement strand
TGAAATTGTGAGTGCATCCTCTTGATATAGGTATAGTTTTAGCACTTATACCACCCACAATGTTGATATAAGTATGTGTTGAAGAAACTATACATTACCTTGAATTTCATTTGAATTCAACTCAATCTAATATTCCATGATCCTTGGAAATATTTGGTATGAAAAACCAAGTGAATTATAGGAAACTCAAAGGAGGGTTATTTTGGCACATTTTCTTACTTTGGTAAAGTTGTGATGTTTGTTTTGTTTGACTTTGTTATAATTTTTCAATGTCTTGTGATGGAATCAATCACTTCTTTCATTTTGTTTTGCACGGTTTTAACAAAATTCAATTGTAACTAAAAATACTAAATGCATAAAAAAAATGAGTGTAATACTTGTGAATTAATTATTTACCTACAACTAATTATTTATATATGACTTTTGCATGCAACTTGTACTACATAATCTTTTTGCAAGATGTGGAAATTAATTTAGAATATAATTCTACTTAAGAAAGTAAATTCTAACCCAACTAAGAAAGAATTATTTTTTTGTGTAGTCCTTATACAAATTGAAGATGTCTAGTTACTAAAACAAATAAAAATTTCAAATGAAGAAACTTTTAAAATCAAAGAACTTGGAAGAAGCTTGTACCTTCTTCAGAACTATTGTGAGTGAGGACCTTAGAGGATCCACCTTTTATTAGTAATTTTGTCACTTCTTCTAGCCTTAAGATGCTCTACTTGACTGAAAGGGAATATCTATATTGAGATTTCTTTGGGTGAAAGGGATGCAAAGATTCTAGCAATGGTTCATGGAGGAAACCTAGCAATCCTTTTATTATACAGATAGACTCTCTCTCTCTCTAGAAAATAGGAGAGACTAATATAGAAAAACTAGGCTAAGGATAGGAATTAAAGAAAAAAAGAAAACAGAAAGTAATTAAGGAATAAAACATTGGAAAAATTATTGATGAGAAGAGAAATTAGAAAAAAACTAATCAAAAGGAAGTGACTCATGTATATGTCAACTTATGAATAGAGTTGCTCAATGTCAATATTTGGGTTGCCCCTCTTACTAGGGAAGGTCACCCTAGCTATGGTACAACTAAACATGGGTAATCCAGGTGACCATGTGATTTCTTGAGTTCCTATATAATTTAAGATAGGTGATGACATTTTTGAAAAGCGAAAAGGAAAAAACTATTAAAAGAAAAAAAAATGAATGAATTGAACCCTCAAACCATCATTAAATATATATGTTTGATGCATGCAATTTTGGATGAGTTCACTAGAATCTAGATTAATTCTCTATTTTATTTTATGGATGGTAGAAGCTTTTTACTTCGATACAAGAATATGGCATTACCACCAGGAAAAGTAAATGAAGTGTGGTAATTTTAATCTGCACCTCATGTAATGGGTTTTAGCTGTCAAGTTTGGAAGTCATTGTTGTCATTGATGCCGTGTCCTCACCAATGTAGCAGATTAGTATTAAACAGCCATTCTGCTCTTAGACTTTGTCATCTGATACTGCTGTCTTTACAAAGAGCGAGACGGTTGACGACTCTACAAGTTTGCTACGTAGTGATCACCATCATAAAATATCCTCATTATCTTCACTAGCATTATTCGGTTTGTATCACTGTCTGCTATAATTGCTGTCACCGTAAGAATGCTTGTAATCATTCCTCGGTTTGAATGCTATATCTTTCGCCTTTAAGAATCCCTTAAATTTTTAAGGGACCATAATTATAATACAGTTGCGTGTGCATATGGTCGTTTACATTAAAAAACACAAGCCTAACTGATAATGAAATGCAGCCATTATACTCAAGAAGTCCACTGAAGAATACCGACACCGCTAATTTATTGTTTTCTTCGAAATCCGGTCTAACATATTAGGAAACTTATTCCTCCTTAACATTGAAAACCCTAAAGCCACGGAATTCCAAAACAGGCAGCTCATTTCCCTTCATCGATTCAAACACGAGAACTTCGGACATGCTATCAATTTCGCTTTCAGTTATTAGACGCGAAAGCTCTATCCCTAAAAACCCTAGAAATGGCAGAGCTCGTGAATTAGAGATTCCATGACCAACAAAACTTGGATCGCCCGTTTTCTTTGCCGCACAGATTCCTTCTCTTCGTTCACCGCCACTTAACGACAAATATTCCAACATGGTAAATGAATATACAATAAACTCTCGTGATTCCGCATGTCGCTTGCCGTAAGTCTCTAATTTTTTTACTGTGTGTTGTAACCCGTGCCTGTAAACCAAACCAGAAAGGCTTTGACCCCGTGCAATCACATTCGTCTCTTGTGATTGACAGCTTGTTCAGACATCGCGAGTCAGCCATTCATCTACTTTTTCAAGACTTTCTATTTAATATAAACTACCAATTTGTTTAACATAAATTGCTTGTCGTCCACAGAATGGGAATTGTTCATGGAATCTGATGTATATTAATAGCATTTTCAATGGGAGAGAATCAATCGCGGCCATTGGAGTGTACGCTCTCTGAGGTCGCTCTTTATCTTACGTCAGGATTGGGTTCATCTCATACAGAAATACATAATAGTAGCCCGAATGACTGGTACGGGGAAGGTTAGTTTAGTCCTCCCAGAAAAAGTTGTTTGACCCACTTTACTCAAGGCTGATCTCTTACTATATCTTGACCTCTCCGTATCTTGACTGGATCGTTAAGCAGAGAGAATTCTTAGTATTTGTTTGGGAAATCAAGTTTTACCCAGATGCTATAAAGAAGGGATATGTGAAATATGACATGGAAAGTAATCTTTAATAAGTAATTGGACATGAAAAGTAGTCTTTGATGGGTATTTACAAATTGTTTTTGATAAAGTTAAAAGGGTCCACCCATTACCAATACAAAATTTCAAAAAAGGTAGAATAACTTTTAGCTAGTAAGTGATGATATTGAATTTGAACTGGGAAATATTATTATAAGTCGTCATATATACATATATGATATCATGATTTGTAAAGTTGTATAGGGATAGAAAAATCTTTTGATAATAGAAATGTTTATTCTTGATTTCTCAAGTTTTTAAATGGTAAGTATAGGGATAGAAAAGTCTTTTGATAATCAAAATGTTTATGCTTGACTTCTCAAGTTATCAAAAGGTAAGTCATTTTTTTTATTAAAATTTCAGCATGTTTATGTAGGTGAGTTAAGAGCTTAAAATTGTTGTTTCAATTTATGGGCATCAATCATGTATTTATGTTGGCCATCTCTTTGTTGAGTTGTCTAAAAATACTCCAAAAAAATTGTTTCTTTATTTTGATATACACAAATCAATACTTTTTCTACAATGTTTTTGGTACAATCATAATAACTAATAAAGCTTAAATTTGTAATTAAAGAGATTTTTAATAAAAAAATGACACTTATTACACAACACCATAGTAGCTATTGATTTACTTTTTAAATAATGGGTAAATATGAAAGAAAATAACCTTTCTACACAACAATATAACATATATTGGTGTGTGCTCATTTATAAAGTCCTCTCCCCTAATATGAAAAATGTTTAGAAATATTATGTTAAAATAAAGTACAAGTACAATTAATGTGAATACATCCCTTCATAACACTATATGGGGTAAAATCCATGCCTTGCATCTTTATCCCTTTGTTTTATACTAATATACATAGATTTTGTAAATGAATGGTCATAGTACTTAGTTTTATTTATTTGGTACACTAGTTGACTCTAAGTGTGTACCTATTTATAGATATCTATAATTTATTGTCCTAAAATAGAAAAAATAATCTATTTACTTATGGTTCTTCCTCGTTGAAGAAGAACACATATGTAATCATGTCCTTTGGATAGGATTATGTATGACTATAAAACATACCATAGCATGCAAGCATTTGGGGAAAATAAGAGCAAGCCACAAGATAGGCTTTAAAGAAACTAACCTATTGCCAAGATCAACTATTGGTTAGGTTGTTGTTTGTCAAGATGTAGAAATGACAAAAGTGGTCACCTTATCCTTATGTTTTTAAAAAAAATCATTATTCCTCTGCACCTCTGACTTTTTCATTAAGCATTCTCAATTGATTGATAGTTTAAGTGTCATAATTGGGATAACGACAAAATCCACATATTACAATCTAATATATGTGTTGGTTTGTACCCAAAAGATACTAGTTTGTTCCAATAAAAAGAAGATATGTATTTTTACATATGCACATGATATGTGTAATAAAATTGTTTTTTGACTAACCTAAGTTTATGTTTTCATTATTTAACATAAAAAGAAGGAAAACTAAAATTCTAAATAATTCTAATAAGAAATTAAACTAATTTTTTTTGTATTTTTCCATATGCATTATATGAATGAATACAACTAATATTAAATGTAGGATTTAATGTGAAAATTTTCCAACAATATTTATTTACTAAATTGCTAGTTTCCACACAAATGTAAGAAATAGAAAAATACAACTTTATAAATTGAAATTTTTTTAATTTTCATATTTTAACATGAAAATATTTAAATATGACAATAATTTAATAATTTATAAAAAAATACAAGAATGCACAATATCTAATGACAATAATTTAGTTTCAATTATGCCTAACTATGAAAGATACCATAACATGCAATAAATTTGGGAACAAATAAGAACAAGCTACAAGATAGGCTAAAGTAAATAACCTATGCACAAAATCAACTATTGGTTATATTGCTGTTTAACATATAGATATGGAAAATGCAACCACCTCCTCCTTATGTGGTTTCTAAGAAATTTTTGTTCCTCTACACCTTTGACTGGTTCATTGAACATGTTCAATTGATTGATAGTTTAAGTGTCGTAATTGGGATAAAGAAAAAATCCACATATTGCAATCTAATATTTGTGTTCATTTGTACTCAAAAGATACTATTTTTTTCTAAAAGAAAGAACAGATAATTTTTTTTCTTATGCACATGATATGTGTAATAAAAACATGTTTTGACTAATCAAAGTTATTTTTTATTATTTAACATAAAGAGAGGGAAAAATAGAAAATGTAAATGATTATAATAATTAAATAAATCAAACATTTTGTATTTTTCCATATGCATAATTCAAATCAATGTAACAACTATGACATGTAGTATTTAATGTGTAAATTATTAATAATAGTAATTTTTAAGTGATTAGTTTCCATACAAATGTAAGAAATGGAAAAAAAAAACTTTACAAACTAAAAAAATGCACATTAAATTTTTATATGAAAAGTAATTTATGACAATAAATTAAAAAGAATTTTATAATGAAATATAGGAATGCATAATATCTAGTGAAAATAATTTAGTTTTGACAACCTTTAATCAAAAGAATATGCAAGTTTATGATTCTATTAAAATGCACAAAGCAAGATAAAAACTTCAAAAATATTATATTATAAAATTTTATTCAATTATAAAATGTAACTTTAAAATGCAAAAATACAATAGCTATAGTTTTTAAGTATTTTAGGGGCTAAGTGAACAAAAATGGGGCCCCAAAAAGTGGCCTAAAGTGCATTTTCTACCTAAAATTTTCTCACTTTTAAAAGTATTATCAATCCTTAATGTGTACCTATTATGGTTTGATAGCGTGATTAGCTTTAAAACCTTGACCAAGCCTTAATGGTTACATATTCATGAAGGGAACACAATATACTAAGAGGGTGGGGGGGTGAATACTTATATCAAATCTATATAAAACTCTTTAGTTCAACATGAATTACCATTAGTCACTTCTCCAAACATGAATTAAAAATATAGTATCAATAAAGCAACAAAAAAGAACATGTTCACACAATTAACACTAGATATACGTGGAAACCAAAAATGGGAAAACGATGATGAGAAGAGCTTCTTGGATCTACTGTCCAAACCCAACCCCACAAAATAATGAATAAGCTAAATTTGTGAAGTAGGAAATAACCTACCAAAGACACCAATCGCCTATTATATTTGTAGGCACCAACCTACTGAAAACACCAATCCCCAATACATAGATATGGGCACCAACTCACAAAGTAAGACACCGGTCCTACTAGATTACAAAAATAAGGTTTGTGGATCTTCAATGATGATTGCACAACTTACACTTGATCTAATATTCCTTCAGACACACTCTCACACAACTTATGTGTTGATGTAATTAATTATTTAATTACATTAGCATAAGTTTACTTAGGAATAGTATTTAATTAATTCTTAGGTTGCATTTACTAGGAATTAGTTAATAATGGGGTCATCCCCCTTTCCATGTATTTAGGAGATAATATTCTTCTAGAATATCATCTAGAACTTATCTCAATTAGTTCATCATTCCCTAGGTAGCTAGTTCGGTTTTACATGTTGGACACATGTTTGATCAAGACACATGGCAATATCATAATGCAAACTACATTTCACTCTTGCATATATATTCAAGGCATTTGTACATTGTAATATCATCTCATAATAAAATTTTAATTTGCATGCCTAAGTTGCAACACTTTTTATGTAGGTGAATTTCTTCTTGGAAAAGGTCCTTTTGAAGGCTATAGCTTCATAGGGACATTGTGCATCCATTATTTCAACATGGTATCAGAGATTTTCCATTGAAGGTTCATCTCAAGATCAAGGAAGTTGGGCTAGAGAGATTTATTGTAGGCTTGAAGGTTTTTCTTTGTAGGCTAGTTGGCTCCACCTAGGGACCAAGCAGATTTTTGGAGTAGATTGAATCCAATCCTAGCTCACCATTATCTTCAGAAGGCCTCAAAACCCTAGGATCACCTGTTCATTCATCAAAATCGGAGAAATCAATTGGGAACCATCAAAGGTATTTTTAGGGTTTGTAAATTCAAATAGTACGATCCATACAATTTGTAATAAAGAAAAAATCATCTCCCTATTATTGCACCATGTGGCAATTTTTTTTTTATATCAGCAGGTTATTGTATGGAAAAAAAAATATTTGGGCTTTCAATTGTTTTGGCAAAAAAAATATTTTGGGTGATTGCATATTTTATTACATTGTCGACATCAAAGGGTTTGATTTATATTTTCACGGCTATAATTTTTTTCCTCTGTCAGCATATTTTAAGCCTGCAGATCTTTCTTTTCAACAAATATATATATATATATATATATATATATATATATATATATATATTGAAATTTTTTTATTTTTAATTGCTAAGAAGCAATATTAAAAATCAAATATATCATTTTTTTAATATATATATTTTCAATATATCAAGAACAAGAAGAAAAATTACGTTAAAAATTACACCGATGGAGGAAAATCTATAAAGAAATCAATTGTCAAACCAAATTCGATATGCCCGGGAAAATATCTTGATCGATGCTTGTATGAAGCCGTGGTGATTCTGCAGATCAATTTTTAGCCTCTATTTTCAGTCAAGAATGAAGCTGACTCATAGTTGGAATGAAGTATGGTCACTAATTTGGAAAATGGAAATGTTCTGGTGAAGGATCAAAATGATTGTCAAAATTTTGTGATTCCAGCGACATCAGGAAGGTACTAGGGTGATCCCACAATACTGGTTTACAATTTTTGGCCAAATTGAACAATGAACTGAATTTTTTTAACTAAATCTTCACTTTCAGGCACCTATAGCGGCTAAACTGTGAGGAATTTGAAGATGATGCAAACTAGTGATTTCTGAAATTTTGTCTATAGATTCTAAATATATTTTTTTCCAAATTTTTGGAATCATTTTGCACTTATTTTTCCATCTCCTTCAAAAGCTAGTTTTTCATAGTAAACACCATTTTTAAAGAGGCTAACACATGACTTTTTTTCTATGAAGGATAATTTTTTTTTTTTTTGAATTTAGATATTTTTAGTGCTTAATTAAGTTTTAAAGTAAAACTAGTACAATTTAGATATGATTTACTAGCTAAATCATCATTTTTTTGTATGTATCAAAATTCAATTTTATTTCTTTTTTGGATTAGGGACATCAATATCTAGTGCATTGATATTTTTCAAAAAATAAATTGATAATCACTATTTTTCCACATGTCTTGAACAAAGAGCTTGATTTTTGGTGAAAAACGACATTCACAAGAAATAAAAAATAAATATAATAATCAAATTAAATTAATTAAAAAATATACTTTTTGGGTAGCTTATAATAAGGACTACATACTTACAAAAAATAAAATTTAAATGAATTCATTTGATCCCCCAAAAGGTAAATCAAACATGGCTTTTTATCAGCATTTTGATAGGTGTAAAGGAGACTCCGTTATAGATATGGTTTAAAACTAGCGAGGTTCTATCCAAGGGGGTTTGATCTAAGGTGGTTTGATTAAACCATCTCCAATTGGAATCATTTAAATGAAACTTTTAAAGGCTTAAATCATTATATTTTCTAAAAACATGTGATTTCATAAAAAAATAGGATCTCTCAGAAAGTGTAAACCACTATTGTGAGATCACCCACTACATAGTTTTTTTCATCAGTCCTTTCCTTTCATTCAAATTCAGCCCCAAGTGATTTGCATTGGTTTTTTTCCATTTGAGCATTTTAATCATTACTTGGATGTCCTGAAGATTGGAGAAAGGTTTTTTGCATTAAGGGACATCATTTTAGTTGTAGATCATATTTGAAAGTTTCTATTTGTTGTTGATGGTCAATATCTTTGTTATATTGGAGATTTTTCATAATTTGTTATGGGGTTTTCAAGTCATCCTTCATTGCCAATGTTGGGAAAGGGAAACTGTAGACAATGGAGAGATTGCATCATACATCATCTTTAATCACTTCAATTGTTGTCACATTTTTATGGTTTGGTTCCCCCTCCTAATACTTGTATCCAAAAAATTTCTTGGAATTGTCAAAGGTATGAAGATCTAGGAGTTATTGCAATGCATGTTGCTGATAATGTTTTGAAATATATTGATCATTGTGACTATCCTCATACTCTTTGGACTAATATTTGGGATCCATATGGAGATCCTAATACTCCACCATTCCCTGATGATCATGATTCAGAATGTCATATGCCTCTTCATTCTTCAAATCAGATACCCCATGATGATATTGTTGTGCAGGAGTTTGATTGTTTGGAAAACTTTGAATCTTCCAAAGAGGTTGAAAAGGTTTCTTCAGATGCTCTTTCTTCTCCATCAGAGACTATTGATATACCTTCACATTCAGTGATTTCTTTTCCAAATTCATTGATTAAATATTCCATCATTTCTATTCATCAAGACACATTCAGTTTTCCAGACTTGGCATCACAGGATGGATTTGTTTTAGGTGTTGAAGACTTGGATACTTCTTGTAGGTTTGGAGGACATTCTTGAGGGGATATTTCTCCTTTATGAAGATTCTACTTTGGATATTTTTCTTGAGTATTCACATTCCTTTGGTTGCACCTTGATTAGAGACCCTGATCTTGGAGGAACTTCATTCCTCTTTAAAGACTACATGTATGAGTATTCTTCCCTCCCATTTCATTTTGGAGTTGGAGTTTCTTCAACATATACCATTGGATTGGCTTTAGTCTTCTCTCAATGGTTTTGAGGACACTTCATTTTGTGGGGGAAATCTAGTCTCCATCTATTCCTTCAATGGAAGGATCATTGTATTGCAATCTTTGGATCTTGTCTAGTATCAGTTTTCGCATAGTATTGGTTTGTCACCTTCTTCTTTGATTAGGAATGTACCTAATTCGATTGTGGAATCTTCATCTTCAGTGGAAAAGGAGACACATTATCATTTTTTAGAGACACCATCATCATCCATATTCATTCTTCCTTCCTTCAATTCCTATCCAGAGTGGGAAGAATCCCTACATTTCTATTTGGTTTTGTTTCTTCAGAAAGGGAGACAAGTTGTTTGTCGAAATTGGATCATATTTTGTCTTCATACACTTACCATTCTAGCAGGTGATCTCACATTGTGGGGGGCTACAAAGTCTCTCTCTTTCCCTCCTATGAGAGACTATTGATTTATCAAGGATTCCTCCATCCTTCTTCACTTATTTTCATTTCATCTCCTTTTTGGAGAGGGGTTTTCTTCCCACTAGGTTTTCCCCTTTTCTCTATTTGTGGGAGATTAGTTTCATTTCATTCTCATTTGTAGATGGGTACCTAAAATGGCCATCATGTAGTCAAGACCCATCATTCCATCTTTGCATAATCATTGCATTTTTATTTCCTCCCTAAGTTGCACTTTTGGGGGGGTGTTGGTGTAATTAATTATTTAATTACACTAGCATAAATTTACTCAGGCATAATATTTAATTAATTCCTAGGTTGCATTTACTAGGAATTAGTTAATAATGGGGTCACCTCCATTTCCATGTATTTAGGAGATAAGATTCTTCTAGAATATGGGTATGGGTATGTGTAGGATCATCATGGAAAAAATAGGCCCTTCAGTGGCAAAAAAATCAGAGTTAGGAAACTTCACGTAAAAAATTGAATAAGTTATCTATATTATTTCAAAAATATGTAAGAATAGAATTTGTAGAAAATTGAATGTAGTTTCTAAACTACTAGGTGTTTAACAAAAAAAAAAATCTATTTGGTGAAAATTTGAAATTTCAATGTAGTAGTACTCAAATTTTAGGGGAAAAATAAGAAGTAGGTGTTTGTCTGACCACCCTAACCACAATAAATTAATAATATTTTTATAAGATTTTAGATATAAGTAGAGGACTCATGTACACAGATGTGATGGATTTTTTTTTATAATTTTTCCAAGTAAATAATTAATTATGAATTTTTATTACAACTTTTAAAAAATATAAAAATTTGTGTATGTCCTGACCACCTTAACTCTAATAAAATTTCATGAAATCCATTTTTTTCTTTTTTAATCTTATATATATGCAGTTTACAGAATGTGGCACATGTTTTGATTCAAAAATGTGATACTATTTGGAAATCTATAGATTTTAAATCAGCTCTATCAATCAAGACTTTAGTCATAATTGAATAGAAAATGAATAATAATTACTAATTAAATCTCAAAGTAAAGCTACACCTCTATATTGGTGGAATATGAGAATCTCCTTTAAAACCCTTTCATTTCATTAATTTTGGGTAAACAAAGTCATCAGCCACATACCCATCATATTGCTATTTTGCCTATCATGATCTTGCACATACCCGCATGTAGGATCATAATGGAAAAAAACATGCCCTTAAGTGGCAAAAAATTTAGAAAAAATTGAGTTACGAAAATTGATGTAAAAATTTGAATAATTTATCTATTTTATTTCAAAAATATGTAAGAATAGAGGTAGAAAATTGAAATGTAGTTTCTAAACTAATTAGGTTTTGTTTCCAAAAAAAAAATCTATTTGGTGAAAAATTTGAAATTCCCCAATGCAAGAGTACCTTACCCCTGTGGAAAATAAGAAGCGAGGTGTCCCACCACCACCCTAACCACAATAAAATGATAACATTCTTTTATAATATTTTAGATATAAGTAGAGGACTCCGGCGTTTGTAATGTGATGCATATTTTTTTGTAATTTTTTTCCTAAGTAAATAATTAATTATGATCTTTTATTACAACTTTTAAAAAAATATAAAACTCTATATGTTTGACCCACCTTTAACTTGGTCAAAACTTCATAAATCTAATTTTTCTTTTTCTAATCCCTATAGTATGTGAAGCATAGAATGATGCATGTTTTGGATTCAAAAAATGTGATACCCGCTTTGGTGCTTTTTATATATAAATGTTTTTCAATCACCATCAATCAGATTCTTCTTAGTCAATTCGAATAGAAAATGAATAATAATTACTTATTGAATTCAAAGTAAAGCATAATTTATATTGGTGGAAAGTTGAGAATCTCCTTTAAAAACCCTTTTTGTTTCATCAATTTTGGGTAAAAACAAAGTCGTCAACCACATACCCATCATATTGCCACTTTTTGGCCCATCATGATCCTGCACATACCCATTATATCATCTAGAAGTTATCTCAATAAGTTCATCATTCCCTAGGTAGTTAGTTAGGGTTTACATGTCACATGTTGTTTGATCAAGACACATGGCAACATCATAACGCATACTACATTTCACTCTTTCTTATATATTTAGGGCATTTGTACATTGTAATATCATCTCGTAATAGAATTTAAATTTGCATGCCTAAGTTGCAATACTCTCTATGTGGGTGAATTTCTTCTTGGAAAAGGTCCTCTTGAAGGCTGAAACTTCATAGGGACATTGTGCATCCATTATTTCAACATTATGACATTCTGATGATGGCTCACAATAATTGAGATGCAACTCCCATTGAATTACACTTACTCACATAATTTCTCTCACTCTCACACATATATTTCTTACATCTAAAGTATGGTGATTATTCATTAAATGCATCCCATTACATGTCAACCAAGAATCCCTTAACACTGTTCGTAATTAGCCAAGTTAGCTAACATGGTCCTAAATTCAAATTTGTATGCTAAATCATTTTTTTTGTCACGAATAGAACATGATGTTGTATAGTTCCCACAAGGACCTTAACTTGGACCTATTTCACATTCCCACACTATCTCAAGAGAGCACACATAATAAGCCGCTACTGCACAATTCTGAAACTTGAAGTTGGTTGATTAAGAAGCATAGTGACCCTTCTATCACTTCAAAATTTATGCCTGATGAATATAAATTTTGGAAACTCTAGAATAAGATGAAATATGTGTATTCATACTCTTATTTCAAACCATAGTACATAAGTCACATCCAAAAAAAGTACAAATTAAAAACATGTTACTAGAATGATCTATTTTCTTGGTAACTTCAAACATTCTAGATCAAACTTTTGAATTACTTATATCAACATGAATAGGTGTAGTTTCATACTAAAATCATACTACAAGAAATCTTATTCATTGTTTTGAACACTCCAGATACTAAGAGGGGGGGTGAATCAACATCTTAAGAAACATAAACCCCTGTAGAACTTATGACCCTCAAAGTAATTCAAACTTCTTAAAACAACCAAGAACCCTTAAACAAATCAACAATAATGAAAGATATAGCAATTTAATCTCTTAAAAATTTCAAGAATCCTTAACCAGATAAAAAAATTTGAAAGATCGCTTTAATAAACACCAAATAGATAAACAATAATAAAAGACAAAACGAAACACACATGCACAAGATGACTTTAGATTTCGTGGAGAAACCACAGCAGGATGGTATTAACTTCGCATTCATGGCTCAATGCGAAAAGGTTCACCGCAAGTGGCTGCAGAAAAGGTTACTTCCAACCCAGCAGGGCAAGATACAAAAGGACACGATTGTAACACCTCTCTATCGACTGAAGGTAAGATAGTATTTTGATTTTGAATTGATATTCTAAATGTTAAATGTTGTTATAATGAGATTAGGCATTAATGATTATGGATAGGAAAGGGATGATGTCGTAACACTTGTATTTGAGAGGCTTGCGATATCATGACCCTCCTCCTAATGATTGATGTTGCTTTGACTATATGTATATGCACATGTATTTTGACGTGTAAATGGAAGTGATGCATGTACTAAGTATCGACTCCACCTAGATCCACATGCCTAAGTATACTCATATTCTTCGATGGTGGTTACTAGAGGTAGTCACAGGCCAAATGTCCCCTGCCCTAGCCCACTGTACCCTGTTAGTGCAGTGTCTCCTTATTGATGTATTTCGTCCAGTTACCTAATAGTAATGTCTAGAGCACCTTTCAGTTGTATGTTCAGAGCACCTTTCAGTTGTATGTGGTTTACCAGTATGTCTCATTGAGGTATTTTGTCTTGGTTTTCGTTAATCTTGTATGTGGTTATATATATTTAATTGGTTGTCGGTGTCTTGATGTGGTTTCTTTGCCATCTTTTCATGATTTCATACATGGCATTTTATAGTGTTTTATTGATGAGAGATTTGAATGGTTATATCCATGAGATTTTAAATATGTTATTTTAAATTATTTTTATTGATCATTTGAGAGAATGATATATTTCATTTGGAAAATTTTAAATAATTTTAATATTAATCCATTTTATCAGCCCTCGTAGTTTTATTTAAATCTTCTTGGGGAGCTTGTCTGTATTTTAATGTTTGGATTTAAACTATTATTATTTTTTTATATGAAAGAGGGAATGTTGGATATTTAGTGATTTTAATTAATTGAATTGGGGAGTTTTAATAGCTTGTTTATTAAAATTCCTTATTTCATTTTTTTTTTTTGGGGAGAAAATATAAAAGGGAAGAAAGTTTTATTTTGGGATAAAATTTCTTTTAGAGGAGAAGAAAATGGTTGCTTGGACAGAGAAGGAACCTCACAATTTGGACAGTAGAGCAGGGAAGATTTGTGGGAGCTATCCTAAGAAGAAAATTCTGGGTATTGGATTGTTGAATTCAGTGTACAAATTCTCCCTTGTTGTCCAATTTTTGAACCTGACCGTGTCTTCTACACTAAGCATTCCTCCATTTTTTTTTGGGGGTAGAATTGAGGTATTTTTCATTGTTTTTCTTCAATCTTGTATGACTGGTGATTTGTGGATTCACTTATGTCACATTTATGCCTAAAATCTCTTTTCAATTCTGGGTTACTTTTATTTTGTGAAAATTTGAGGGAACTTTTCTATTTATTTTTGTGATGGCTTGGGGTTTGGATAATGGATGTTTGAGTTTCTTTTTTCTGCTCTATAGTATTGATGTATGGCAAATTTTTGTGTATTTTCAATAGATCTGAACTAGGTTATTAGAAAAATCTGATTTTTGGGCACTTTTAATTCTTTTATTTTATTGCTCTTTTGTCCAACTTGTTAAAAAAAAGAATTCCTTGATGATCCTTATCCACTTGTTAAAAATAGAAAATAAAGGTGGATTCCATGTAGAAATTCCCATATATCAACTGGGTCTTTGACATATTTTATTTCTGGGCACTTTCATTTTTGGTCAAATTTGTGCCTACTTGTTAAAAACATTTTTCTTTGCTGCTCTTTAACCCCCTATTAAAAATTTAAAATAAAATTTAATTCCATGTAGCAACACCCATATCTCAACTGGGTCATTGTCTGATTTTTAATCCGGGCACTTTTTTTTTCATGTTTTTGCCCAGCCATGCATAAAATGACATTTTTTTTTTCTGAACAACACCTTATTTTGGGTCATAAAATTGAAAATTAAAGATGGAATCTATCTAAAAACATCAAAATTTGAACTGGGTTGCTGTCCGATTTTAGATCTGGGCACTTTTATCTTTTTTATGGAAATTTTATGCCTCTTTCTCATGCGTTTGAACAACAGCTGAAACCATGTTTTGTGTCACTGCAACTTAGTAGATTTGATCTGATTTAAAAGTGATTTTTTGGGATGATTTAATGAGGTTAATACCAATTATATGATTTTTTTTTATGAGGTTAACAGTGAATGTTTGAATGTATTTGATTTGCTTGTGAGTGTATGAGATCAATTGTTTGAATGATTTCACAACAATGTTTGCTTGGCTATGTTAAATGGTTTCAATGATGATTTTAGTGGTTTTTTCATTGTTTTATATTTGCTTTGGTTTTTCATTTGGTTAAACAAGGAGGAGTAAAACAATTATAAGATAATGAGTCCTCGTGCATGGCCTTGAAAGCTTGTAAAGGCTAAGGATGCACTCGAGAAGGCCTATTTATCTGTAGGGCATTGAGTTGTCCATCTACAGGGTGTTGATTTGGGCATGATTGAGTTTTCCTCGTCCGTATGAGAGGTGTACTTATTTCCATGTGGTACCATCCCTTTGAGCACACATGATGACCTTCCATCCGGTCTACACTCTAGTACCTCATACCTTAGTAGTCATGAGTAGTACCCGACATGTTATTGTATGAGCATCTTCATGTTGTGGCATTGGCCTTATGCATTGTACTTCATGTTTGCTTCGTGTCTAATGTGAGTGTTGGCCATATGTTACCCTTGCCTTGTTAATTTTTTTTGGGCTTTGTGACTACCTCCGAGCATGGTGGGGTGGTCTCTTTTGAGTCCACATGGTAGGGAGGTGTTGTCACCTCCATTGGGGACCAGTGTATAGGTTATTGGAGCATTAGTTGGAGGTGTTCTCTCTTATGCTATTTTATCAGTTGTTATATCTTATTCATGGCTATGCCTTTGCTCTCTTGTATATTATTTTATTTATATTGTACTCGCTTGAGAGTGAAAATGTAATCATATAAATTAATAAGAAGAAATGTGATGGTTTATATTTGGTTTACGAGTTCCGGTGTCGGTATCAGACTCGCTTGTATTATGATGATCTTTATGGATTTTTCTAGAACTTTCACATGCAAAATGAGTTATTGTTTATATTCTCCCCCCTTCTTACTATTGCTAAGGTTTTGCGGTGCAACCACCGGCTTAAAATTGTTTTGGTCAGCGTTATATTAATAAAGGACGCTGCCGGCTTGTTGTTGTGTTATTTCTGGTAATTTTGGGTACCGCGAGTAGTGCGGAACACCCGGGCAGACTTTCCCTGAAACTCTCTATTTCTGTTGGGATTTTCTCTGGAGAGTTAATCAATCCTCCCCTCTTAGTTGTGCACTCAACTAGTCTTGGCCTTGTTTGTTGTCGATTTATCATAGTGGCAACAACTTTGTGTCTATGTTATCCTTCTAGTTTTAAAAAAAAATTATCTTGTCCTCTTTTGGCTCTTACCGTTCGAGGTTGCATAGCAGGATGCTACATCTAGTATCAGAGCCCATGTTCACACAATGGGAGCTCTGGCATACTTGAGCCTTCTATGTCATGTTGTGTTTGGCGTGTGTGGCATGAGCTTGTTATATTGTTTTCATGGTCTTGTTGGTTAGCTTTCATGCCTTAGTATGGTGTATAGATCCTCCTTGTGATGATCTATTTTGGTGTGTTCCTTGTTTTCTCTAGGATGCCTCCTAGGGGTAGAGCTAGAGGTAGAGTTAGAGGTAGAGCTCGTGTAGCACTGGGATCCATACTTATGGTTGATACATGCTTGGTGTGTTGTGTGTGGTGGATAGCAACAAGTGTTGTTGTTGTTTCTTGCCCCTTGCATGTCCTATTGAGGAATTCTTTTGTGTGAGGGTTAGTTAGACCCTCAAGCCTACCAAGAAGTGTGTTCTAATTGGCCTCCTTCTTGATGTGTGGCTCTTTCGTTGTGTAAATGGTTATGACCCTTGAGTGGTCCCTGAGTGTGGTTATATCCCATCTGGTTGCAGTGTGCTTGTGGTTGTATTCCAACCCTGGCTTGTGTTGTGGAGGAATGATGCCTCCTAGGTATTGCCTTACCCTATAGGATTGGAGTGATTCCCTTGGTTGAGAGTCTCCCGAGGTTGAGATTGATTACTTTCCTTTATCTTGTGTTGCAGGTGGGCATGTTGGGCCTTAGCTTGTTGGTGGGTTGTGGGTGACATGTGTTTCCTAAAATTACCCTTTCTTGGTTTCTTTGTTCATGTTGTTGGAAGGTCCGTTTGACCTTGAGGGTGCCAAGAAGTTCCTTTTGTGTGTATTCTCTTCTTAAGTCTTGCTATTTTTCATCACCATGCAAATTTCTAGTGCATGTCTTCTCATGCTCTACCTCATTGTGTTAATGATTGCTTGATTGACCCTATGTGCTTTTGGAGTTGCTTGTGCATGTTATATTTCATTGAGATTATTAAATATGGTAATAGAAAATGAATGATCATGTTGTTAGTTCGTAGAGATTATTGTATGCTCTCATATGATTAATGTGTTTGTGTGAAAGTGATTGTGTGATGATGAAACCATGTTTGCATTCGTGCCTATGTTAGAATTGTAAATCTCTCTCTCCTTCTCTCTCCCATTGGTTTAACGAAGATGCTTATCTTGAGTGTGTGGTGTATTGAAATCCATTGTATGCTTGTCTCTTATGAGCAAATATTTATGCATTCATGAAGGTTTGCTTTACTAGATCAAACCTTGGGTAAAGGAACTAAGTCCCTAAGTTGCATTCATAATCATTGAACATGTATGAATTTGGATAGAAAATCATTCTGTATTAAGTAAAGTTTAGAGAAAAAGGGAATAGTGAAACCATTGGCATGTTAATGATAAATGAAAAATGTTAAATGTATGTTGAAGTGATAATGTTACATACCTTGTCTTGAGTAAACATTGTAATGATATTGCACTATGTATAGGAAATAAATTTGGTTAACATATATGTGTAGTAATATGATTTACCACTTAATAATAGTAAATGTGAATGTGAGAGTTATTATGGCATTGTTGATTTACTCCATATAGCATTGTGATATATTGTGTGGATATTGGGAGTACATGTTCTTGGAAAGTTTGTATTGACCTTGAATAATTAGAGGTGGATAATGGTTTTATTTTGGTAAGAAATGAAAAGTACTCCATGTTATGTGAACATCTGTATTAGTGCTCTCATGTACGGTATTTGCATGTTCTGCTTTTGTATTGCCCATGGGATGGTGAGACTTTTATCCATAGGGGAATATTACCTTTGGTGTGGGTTAAACGCACCATTCACGTGTGCTGTATGTTTGTTACTGATTGAGGGCCAACCCACATGTGGTTTGAAATTTATATATATTTAAGAGTTGCCAAAGTTAGCTTTGTAGAATCTCCTCACTTCTTTTGGATGCACTGTAGTTCCTAAATCGTGATAGTAATACAAAGTTCCTTGGTGATGCGATAGCCATGTTATTATGGCGTTCTTAAACAATGGAATTAAAGGAACTCCGCCACTTTCCCTTATGATGGATCCAGGTACTTGATCCATATGTGCTAGCCTAATCCTGATTTTGTGTACAGCAACATTGGTTTGTTAGTATGCAAACATTTAGCAATTTCGATCCATGAGGGTGAGGCTGGAAACGCTTTATATTACATTCATATATGCATTATTTATTCTATATTTGCACGTGTTCTACCACGATGCCATAGATATGATGTTACACCACACTGATGTTCCAACATAGTGTTGGTGATGATGTCGTGTTGTTGATGGTAGTGAGCTGGGCTCGAGGACATGATGCCATGTGCATAGATGCGTGAAGGTGCACTATGAGATTGTGTTATGATAGCCTACTTGTGTGATGAGCGTAATGGGGCCTCGTACACTTGTAGAGGGACACTCATGTTTTCTCTTGATAGTGTTTGGGTTGGTTGGCATATCGGTATGTCCTAGCCATGTATACCTTTGGCTATGACAAGTACTTGTGTGTGCCCTTTCCATTAGGTATCACTATGCAGGGTGTGTTTTGTGTGTGCCTACTTCCATGGAGCCACAGACACACTTCCATGTGGCATACGACCAATATGAGCCTTCTCTGGTTGGTGTATGACCATACCATGCTAAGACGCGATGGGGGATGTGGCCAAGGTGTACATTCCATGTGGATAGCCAAGTAGTGCGTGGGCCACTTGGCGATTCTATGTCGCGTGATGACACGATGCAGGGTGTAGCCAAGGAGTACACCTCATGCCATGTGGTTGGTGTGCTCACTCCACCACGTAGAACTGAATGAACATTGTTTCCTCCTTCCTCATTTGGTGGCTAGTTTAGTCATATAGTTATGTACTCTTCCATTTCAGAGATTGTGAATCTTCTTTTGGTTATTGATGACTTTTATTTTGATTTTGAGGACTGTAAAAGTTTGATTTATCTTGTTTGTGATGGTTTAGCCACACCTTGTGATCTTATTTTGCCGCGTATCCTCAAGGTTATATAGTTTGTCTGACTGACTAGCGTTTTATTTCTTGCTTTATTGCTGCAATTGAATCTTTATTTGATATTTAAATTTATGATCTTTGGTGGCTAAACTAGTTTTCTATTTGTTGTTTTCAAATGTTGGTCTTGTGTTGTAATGTGATTCCTCATCCAAAATGGGAGAGTCAGACTCGATTGAGTGTATACAAGGAAGTAGACGCAGGGAACCTTGAGGATGGGGGTATGTGAGGCTATTACATAGCTAGGACCCACTACTCACCTATGCGTGATGACCATATCTTGGAGGATAACCACCTTATTCAACAAGAGATAGGTCAATGTGGTCTTGTTTGCTTTATGGTCTCACCAAAGCAAATGGCCTAACACCATCAAAACCATTGAAGGTCGGGAACAGGATATGTGTGAGATGGATATTGGCTCTTGGCTCATGGATTATGTATCATGGATTGGTATCTTTGCTTACCGATTGTCGGATGGTTGCTGTTTATGTGATGTGATTCCCAGTGATTTAAGTATGTATGTATGTATAAATGCATGTTTCATCTTGGATATGGTTTCATATGAAAAGTTTAAAAGTTGGCTTATTATGCTTTAGAAAGTGTGTATTGTTATATTTTGTTGAAAATCATGTCAAATATGTTCTAATGTGTGAGATTGTAAGTGTGTGGAAAATAAATATTGTTGCAAAAATGGTGTTTTGGAAAGAATTAAGTGCTTATGCATCTTCTTTACTCTATTCTTAGTGGAAATCAATGTGTATCTTAACCAATTCTTTAATGAATGTGGATGTTAAAATAAATGCTTATTTTGAGAATTGTGACCCATGTGATGTTAGCAAGATTAACCATGTTATTTTGTTTCATGTTGAGACCTTATGAGTAAGCCATATGTCAATATATTGATCGCGATTCTTAGAAAGGTGAATGATATATGGATGTCCTTTCTATTTCGTTTAGTGATGAATGATGTATATTATATTTCTCATCCTTGGAATGAAGTACAATATTTAAATGTTGATTAATAGATTTTGAGTACTAATGTGTGACATGGTTGCATATTAAGTATACATGACTTCCAGGAGTATGTCAAATCCTAGGGAGGGAGAATGTAACACCTCTCTAACTCCAGCCTGGGTGGTAAGATAGTATTTTGATTTTGAATTGATATTGTAAATGCTAAATATTATTATAATGAGATTAGACATTAATGATTATGGATAGGAAAGGGATGATGTTGTAACACTTGTATCCAGGAGACTTACGATATCATGACCCTCTTCCTGATGATTGATGTTGCTTTGACTATATGTATATGCACATGTACTTTGATGTGTAATTGGAAGGGATGCAGGTACTGAGTATTGACTCCGTCTAGATCCACAAGCTTGAGAGTACTCATATTCCCCAATGGTGGTTATTGGAGGTAGTCACAAGTCAAATGTCCCCTATCCTAGCCCACTGTACCATGTTAGTGTAGTGTCTCCTTGTTGATGTCTTTTGTCTAGTTACCTAACGGTAATGTCTAGAGCACCTTTCAGCCATATGGTCGGAGCACCTTTCAGTTGTATGTGGTTTACTAGCATGTCTCATTGAGGTATTTTGTCTTAGTTTCCATTAATCTTTTATGTGGTTATATATGTTTAATTGGTTGTCAGTGTCTTGATGTGGTTTCTTTGACATCTTTTCGTGATTTCATATATGACATTTTACAGTGTTTTATTGATGGGAGTTTTGAATGGTTATATCCATGAGATTTTAAATATGTTATTTTAAATTATTTTTATTGATCATTCGAGAGAATGATATATTTCATTTGAAAAAAATTAAATGATTTTATTAATCTATTTTATGAGCCCTCGTAGTTTTATTTAAATCTTCTTGGGGAGCTTGTGTGTATTTTAATGTTTGGATTTAAATTACTATTTTTTTTTATATGAAAGAGGGAATGTTGGATATTTAGTGATTTTAATTAATTGAATTGAGGAGTTTTAATAGCTTGTTTATTAAAATTCCTTGTTATGGGAAATATAAAAGGGAAGAAAGTTTTGTTTTGGGATATAATTTCTTTTAGAGGAAAAGAAAATGGTTGCTTGTATGGAGAAGGAACCCCACAATTTGGATAGCAGACCAGGGAAGATTTGTGGGAGCTATCTTGAAAACAAAATTGTCGGTATTGGATTGTTGAATTCAGCGTGCAAATTCTCCCTTGCTGTCCAATTTTGGAACCTGGCCGTGTCTTCTACACTAAGCATTCCTCCATTTTTGTTTTGGGGCAGAATTGAGGTATTTTTCCATGTTTTTCTTCAATCTTGTATGACTGGTGATTTGTTCATTCACTTATGTCACATTTATGCCTGGAATCTCTTTTCAATTTTGGGTTACTTTTATTTTGTGAAACTTTGAGGGAACTCTTCTATTTATTTTTGTGATGGCTTGGGGTTTGGATAATGGATGTTTGAGTTCCTCTTTGTTGCTCTATAGTATTAATGTATGGCATATTTTTGTGTATTTTCAGCAGATCTGAACTGGGTTATTGGAAAAATATGATTTATGAGCACTTTTAATTCTTTTATTTTATTGCTCTTTTGCCCAACTTGTTAAATAACATTTTTCCTTGCTGCTCTTTATCTACTTGTTAAAAAAAAAAAAAAGGTGGATTCCATGTAAAAATG